>QGMG01000522.1:0-25659 GCA_007825325.1 Lachnellula cervina | reverse complement strand
AGGATCTTTGGGCTGGTGCAAGACGAGCTGATGGGTGGAAATGCAGAGGTAATGGTTTGTGTGGTGTAGTGATGTGAGGTAAGATGAGATGAGATGGGGTGAGGTGAGGTAAGGTGTGATGTAATAAGTGTCATTTAGGATCTGGTCAAAGTTCAAACTAGTAAAGCTAGAGAATATCAAATAAACCTCTAAGATTCAAAAGTCCATCTTTAGGATTGAGAATTTATACAAGCAAGTTCTTAAATAGATATTAGATGCTCTTGTATATTATAACCTACGTCCTAAATAAAGGCAAACTAGTACCCATATTCGAGGACCTCCATTGTATATCAATTCTTTAGTAGGATAAACGTGCCTGCGATAGGTACTTTCCTTACTCGGAGAAATCGAACTACATAATCTGGATATTTGTAGAAGGGTATATAGTTTTAAACTTTATAGTTAATAGAGAATCTAGCTATATATACTAGCTGAAGACAACTTCTACGACACCTAGTAAAGGAGTCGATTCAGATTTTAGTACTATATTAAATAATACAGTCTCACTCCTAGAGAGTATTATTACTAGGAGCAAGTAATATGATATCAAGGTAGCTTAAAGGCGGTAGCTGGCTTGATTCTAGTATACCTCTCATTGCGCTATTTTGTTCACTTGCATCGGATTACAATGAATCAGATAGTGATTATAGAGAAACTAGTTGCTATGTTGACTTACGACCTGACTATAGTATAGTAGTATCATATACTTCCACTGGGTTGCCTTAGTATAATATGGCAAGGCAGGTTCCCTAGGTGTAGATAGTATTGAGCAGTATGTCTTTTCTTCTTGTGATTACGCGGTGAGTGGGTGGGTACAGTGGCGTGCTTGGGCTTTAGCTATATGTGATAGTTGTTCTTAGAGATGAGGTTTCGTGGGTTTGGTTCTTATACTCGTCCGTCCGGCCTGTTTGTAGAGAGCGAGAAGGAGGAGGGTATGGGAATTTTGTTGAAGCAGGGAAGGCTAAATACTTAGCGGATGGAGAGTTGAGTGTGGAGTTTGGGTGTGGAGTGTGTTTGGCGTTTATTATTTTAGGTGAGTAAGGATAGGCTTTACTTGCCCTTGGTTTTAACTTTTGGTCTTGGTCTTAGTCTTACTTAACAGGCTTTTATTTGTGGTTGAATCATTGGTTTTAGGTGAGTCATTTTGAATCAGATAATAAGCAATAAAACTTCTTAGAAAGGAGGGAAGTTATAAAGTTATAGGCTACACTGGAGTAGGAGTCATCAATCTTGATTTATGTTAGTTATTATTAATACTAGTAGCTAGAGGGACGGTCCTTCCTCCGAAAGGATAGACTTGACTTGATTCACAGTACTTGCTTGCACCAGCTTCGATTCGAGGATCAGCTATAGATTGCTAAAAGTTTCTGTTAGGGGCTTAGTGTAGTGCTAAGCTAGTGTCGGGATCGCGTCGCGTCTCATCCTAATAAAAGCTTGCTCCTTTTTACTTCTCTACTTCAGGTTTCATGCTATCATAGAGTGTCAAAATTCAACACCTCTTATATTTAAAGATGCTTAATAGATTTCCCTTATATGATCTAGCTTCACATAACTATTTGCAATTTCCAAATCTCAGAGAGAACTAGTGGTAGCGCTTGCTTGTTATAAACCTTGAGTGAGCTTTTTTATATGTGATATCGTTGGCGACACTATATTAATCCCTGAAATACCCCTGTTAGTCTCGGTTTTGAAGACCACACGTTTCAAATCAAAGCTGAAGCCACTTGGTTTGTTAGTTCTATCATAGCCTCAGTGTGGTGTGACCTAGGTGCACTGCCCCCACAATGTGCTTGCCTTACATGGCGCATCCGTAATATAGTTGGCTTCTTTCCTGCTGCCTTTTCTTTCTTTCCTTCGATCCTTATGCCTCGTCCCGTTGCCTTGACTCAGAGTATATATTTCTGCATCCATTCACGCTGCAACATATCTAGGAAACGCCTATGTCAGACTGAATTCACGGCATGAGCGCCCAGTCAGATGATCAGGCTGTGGCTCAAGCTCAGCGACAGCCGCAACCCTCATCTGACTTTTCTCTTTCATCCTACCGAGAACAAGGCTCGCTCTGGGCTTGGTCAGAATATTACCATGGTGTTAAATTCCTGTCTGTTGATTGGAAAATCCATGGCCTTTCTTGCTACCAGTACCGTCCACCCGAACTTGATCCGGTAATCACCAACACCACACTTGAAGAATCTGGGTTGCAGGCTTGGTTGGATGAATTATCCCCGTTGAACAATGGGACGCATGCTTGTGGGGGGTACCAAATTGTCCAGATCGATACACCAAAACATGGTCCGATACAAATGAAGAGTGAGACTTTTGAAGTAATAACCAAGGCCTTTGTTCTTCCTCCGGTGGAACTACATTTTCAATCAGGGCGAGCTGGTGGGTGTGGTATGTTCGTTCAAGATGATGGAAGCTTTAGTAAGTGCCGAACCTCAAATTTAAGAACCAAACTAATGCTTGACCAAGTATTCGTTACTAGAAAGCCAGCAATTGGTAGCCACACATCATCGATCCTTCGTTATGACCCCTCTACCAATACTACCAAAGGCTACATCCTCACCTCTTCCGAAAATGGCCGTGGTGGTGATATTCTCAAGGATCTACACCATCAATTCCTTGCCTGCCCTCATCCTCTCCTGATACCTATCTTATTGGTTGAATTGAGGGTTGGATGCATGATGATTGGGCTTGATAGATGCAACGAGTCCCTCTCGGCCATAGAGCAAGAAATCGGACTCTCGTCATATTTTTCGGACAACCAATGGCCGAAGGTCGGAGACTACAACGTGCTTGTAAAGAAGTTAGGCGGGTTACATTTACAACACTCGGTATGCCAATGGGGTGTCACGGTGACCAAGCTGGATATCCAGTCTTACTTCAAGAACCTCAAACGTTTGGATATAGATCTGCCTGACGATAACAAGCACATGTTACGAGCGCACTCTCTGAGATTAAGTGATCGGTTGGAGTACATACTGAGTTCCATCGAGCATGCCCTTGTGTATGGCAATACGGCTACACGCCTGCAATCTCAGCAGACCGTGGTAAGCACGCACCTCATAAAGCATACATCTATGCCAAACGCTGACACGTTGGTCCCGTAGCTATTCAACCTTATTGCCCAAGCGGACACTAATGTCAACATCAGCCTCGCCAAAGATTCCAGAGAGCTTGCCACAGCCAGCAAGCATGATAGCTCTTCTATGAAAATCATCGCCTTCCTGACCACCCTGTTCCTACCCGGTACCTTTGTCGCCGTAAGCTCCTATCCAATCATCTCTTCCGCAAATATTAACCCACTCCCCAGACGTTCTTCGCAATGCCCCTCTTCAACTGGCAAGCTCCAACACTCGACCAAGTCACAACACCCCACTACTGGTTCTATTGGGCCATCACGGCCCCCCTAACACTAATGACCATAATAATCGTTCTGTCTTGGGGAATCTGGCGTGCGAGACAAACTAGGATCATGGTCGGCGAAGCTAGGGACTCGAAGATTGGGGATGCGAGTGTAAGTGAAAGTGAAAGTGAAAGTCGCAGCGGGGAATTGGATGTGGGCAGTTCTACGGTAACAGAAATCGGGATGTCTGTGAAAGAGAAGTTGGTGGATCTTTTGAGGAAGAGGAGGGGGAAGAATGTGCTTCCGAAAGACGTGGGGGATACTACTACTTGTCCGTGAGTTGGAATTTAGTGAGAGGAATACTTATCTGGGTGGCGTGGCGGTCTAAACTGACGTATTAGCATACTAAAAGGCTAGGTTTTGGGATGGAGCCCAGGAGCCTAGGAGCTGTCTCGGGGAGCTTGCATATCTCTTATAGTGTTTTACGGCCCTCTATGAAAAGAAGCTTCGCAGAAATAGGAAAAGAAGCACTAGCTTTATAATGTGCTAGGTGGCGTGGGAGATTAAAAGTCGATAAGGCCTTGAATATAGTAAAAGTTATAGGCTCCTGCTAGGTGAGCTTATTCTTATATAAAGAGCCCCTTTCCTCTATAGGAGCTAAGGAGCTCGGAGCTATTTCAGGAGCTTTTATGCAAGCTCCTAAGAGAGCTCCTAGGCTTATTAGCTCTGCCCTAAGAACTAGCTTTTTACTTTAGCTAATATATTACGTAGGCCGAAAACAAGAACTGAAAGCAGGAGATACTAGCGATTTGGCAGTCTAAATTTTCAGTGTTAGTATATGCTTCAAGGAAAGCAGTAGCGGTCCATTTATCTGAGTTCAAACCAGACGTACTAGAGCTACCGGTATTAAGAAGAAGCAGATTGCCATGAACGAATCGTATGCTCAGGTTCTGCGCGTATGACTATCTAATCAACTACAAAGTAGGATCTTATATAATTACTAATCAACTCTAGGCAGACAACTTGAAAGTATATTATTATAATCCTAATTCTAATACTACTCACGTTTCTATACTAGAAAGGCTTGTTTGTTTTGTACTTTATAATTATAACCGATCTAGTAAGATAGATAATATAAGCTTAAAATAATAAGCTAAGCTTTATATTAAAAAGTTATTTAGTATTATAATTATATAGAAATAAGAGATAGAATTTGAATAAAATGAAATTATAGTTATAGATTACTAGTAATTAAGTATTTAAAAGAGTTTCTTTCTATATAGAAAGATAAGGTTGTTTATTATAAAGATATCCTTTCTATAAAGCTTTCTATAAATAAAGACTAGAAGAAAGTTTTATTCGCGTATTTGCCTTATATTCGGACTAATAAGAATTCCACCCGAGATATAGTATATATACTAGGAAATTTATAAGCATACGGCAACTATTATAATATATATAGTAAGAGACGAGAATATAAGTCCGCTAAGTCCGCTAATTCCGTTCTCTATAGGCTTAATATCTTGGTACCACAGATGATTGGATGTTGGTAGCGCATATATTATAACTCCGTTCCGTATACCTCCGTAGGTATGAAGTAGTTAGCCAACTTGCATTTTTCTACTTTTAAACAACCACTAACAAGGGTAAAACAAGGTATTTATTGGCTAATTAAACCTTGGATAAGATGAACCTACTAGAATTGGGAAGTTTCCGGCTATAGGAATCCATAGAAGCCCCGTTAATGCATCTATTGTGGAAAGATGCAGTTTGGGTGGCAATACCCTGTAAGTAGAAGTATTCACAATATATATAGAAACCTGTTCCTAAATAAAGCTTAGAGCCGTCACTCCACACCCTGTAAATACTCGTTTCGCATTAGAAAACAACATACTCACTCGCACTACTATATCCAACCCCAAACACCGACAAGATGACAGCCACAACTCACCCCAAATTCAACGACAAGACTGAAGCAATGGACGTCGCAAAAGCATTCGCGGAATTGATTAGCGGTAGAACCATTCTCGTTACGGGCGTTAACCGGGGAGGGATTGGGTTCACGACAGTGGAAGCATTTGTAAGTGAAAACGCATCTCCTTTAAGTATATATACTAATCATATACTCCAGGCCTCTCAATCCCCAGCCCACATCATCGTTGCCGGCCGCAGCGAATCCAAGCTCCATCAAAGCATCTCCGCCCTCCATTCCAAATTCCCCAGCGTAGACTACCGGCCCCTCAGAGTCGACCTCTCGAGTCAGAAATCCGTCCGCACCGCCGCAGCAGAGGTGCTTTCCTGGTCTGATGTGCCCAGCATCGATATCATCGTCAATAGCGCTGGCATAATGCACTTGCCTGAACGCACGGTAAGTGAGAATGGCATTGAGATGCATTTCGCAACGAACCACATTGGACACTTCCTCCTAACCTGCTTGCTTGTGCCCAAACTCCTCCAAGCTAAAGGAGGAGCGCGCGTCGTTAACGTCAGCTCGGCGTCTCCTATGTTGGCACAAGGGATCCGGTGGAGCGACGTCAATTTCTCCAAGCCGAACAAGGATCTTCCGGCGGAAGAACAACCCGTTTACGATATTCACCGCGCTTGGGGAGCAACGGGTGAGTTGGAAGAGAAGAGCTATCTGCCTCTAGAAGGGTACAATCAAAGCAAGATCGCCAATGTGCTTTTTGCAATCGCAACTACCAAGAGACTGCATGGATGTGGGGTCTTGAGCTTAGCAGTCCACCCAGGAATTATACAGACAGAGCTTGGAAGGAACATGGAGGCCGACACAGTCAACGCTCTCGAGGGCTTGATGGAGACAGGGGTTTATAAGTTTAGGACGGCCGGAGCGGGAGCGGCGACGAGTCTCGTTGCTGCGTTGGATCCGAAGTTGGGGGTTGGTGAGGTGAGGGATGGGAAGGAGAATTATGGGATCTTTTTGGCGGATTGTCAGATTAATGATGGCGGTAATCCGAGAACGGTGTCGAGTAAGGAGGCGGAGAAGTTGTGGGCGCTGTCCGAGGAATTGGTTAAGGAGAAGTTTGAGTGGTAATAAATCCTCCAGCGGTATAGTTTATAAACACCATAGCTTTTAATTATATCTCTGGCATTCTATTTAGATAGTAGTCGTCTCAAAGAGTCAAACATTTCTCTCGTATTGAACACTGACATCATGTCAGTGACATGATAGTGGCTCGCTACTTGAAGACGCGGAATCAATCAACCATGAGCCATTTCTAAGGTTATACAACAGTAAGAAAAGTATTACTAACTATACAAACAACTTATAAACAACTATTGGAGCCAGCATCCTATGGGAAACGGCAGCATAAGTAGAGCTCGGAGGCAGCTCGCCGTATTTAGTGAAACTCGTCCCGTGGACATCAGCTTATATCCCAGACAGAACAAAAGCGAAAAGGGGAAACAGATTGCTCCTAATCCGTACGTGTTCCCAATTTCTATCTTCTTAGATAATGATATCCTGGACGCTAAACGCGACACTCAGCGACTTCATCCGCTGCAAAAACATCGACATCAACTAATACGACAGTCGTTACCTCATCATATGCTACAATATTCACCTTGCTCATCATCAGCACCAGCATCTACTCCCTATACTCAAACAGCATTGTGCATAGCACTTCTTCTTTAGCCTGCACTGAGATAATCCATAATCCGAGATATGACACTCGACGCGATCTTACTCGACGAAAGAGTCTAGAAGAAAGCGGAATTGAGGTCTAGTAAGTTGATGAACGGATATGGTAATTAGGTTTGCGGGGAATGTGGTGTAAAAGCGGGGGGAAGATACAGGCTAAGTAGATATATATCGCCACTCGCTTAAGCCCCTTTTGTCCAGCTGCTATTGAAGAAGGGAATCTTCGAATGAAAGTCTTGTCCACAGGTTTGTAGGGAACACCCCGTACAGGTATTAGGCTATCGCTCCCCCATAGCGCCAAGCGGCTTACTAGTACTGTACAGGGTATTGTCATCAATATGCATGTCAACTGATTATTAAGATATTTAAAGCAAGGTATTACTTGGCTGAATAGACTATTGGAGATGATCACCGATATCTTATTTAAAGATCAGGCCGCGAGAAGATAGAATAACTAGGATGTTCTCGAGGGACCTAGTCTATATAACATGCCTAGTAAGGCGAATAATATATGTAGAAAATAGATAGATTCCATGACAAGAGCCAGTCAAGTAAGTAAGCGGCAGAAGACCACCAGGACGGGGAAAAAATGATTGGTCTTACATGATTAATAAAGTTGCATGTCTATCGGAGGCTGAACCCAGGACGGAGGTATCATCGCTAAATGATCAAAATCATACCCCGCAGGATGTGATACAGTGTTCTTATTCATGTTGCTGCAGCTGCAGCAAGTATGAACGAGTTCCATGAACGGGAAGCGAGGATAGCGGGCGGCAGCCAGAAACTTGTACTCCGTACGTATAGGTCCTATGACGTGCGCTCATTCATTATCTCTTCTCCGTACTATACATTACAACAAACGCTCAGGTTGAGAATTTTAGATGCTAGATTTTCCCCAGCTTCATGGCTTTTTTTATAAGTATTCATGGCATGAATATAAATACTCAGAAGCTGGAACTCAATCATAAGTCCTAACCCCGAAGCCCTACACAAGTCCTTCAAGCTAAATCCAGGACTTTTAGGTGTTAAGTCTTCGGATTTCGGCTATCGGCGTTTATTTCAACCCTCCATCAGCAAAGGGTCCCCAAATACGGCGTATACAGCTGCAGTAGTCGTAGCGAGGCAAGCGAGTCTACTGCCAGGGGCGGGGGGCTAAGGTTATAATGAGGGGTAAGCATATGCGGCTAGCTAATCATATTGATCCCCTGGGCTGAGCTGCCTTTGCCTCGATCTGGCGTCGCTGTGTTAGGTCACATATCAGGTCGTGCCAGTCGCGATGTACAGTTTCAGGTAAGGACTTACTCGTTCTACTTTCGGGCCACCAGGCTGAAGACAAGGTCGTCCATCCACTGAGAAGCACCAGCAGTGGGAGTCACTGGTATGTGCGGATGGGATGTGAATGATGCAGATAGTTCTCCGAAATATTCTTTGTAACGACCGACGTCTTCCGATGGATTCGTAATTTGTCCTATCAATGGTCGGCGGCTGCCGGTCACCATGCAGAGGGCTTTGACATTTCAGTATAAATAATCCCTTCGTGCCTCTTCAAAGTGATGTCTCAGCATCCAAAGCAAACATCCAATTCATCTTCTCAGCTACTGTTCAATCCTTCAACCTACCTTCTTACCATAGAACCACCATCATCTTATCCAACAAAATGGGAAAGCCAAAGGTTCTCGCAGTCGTGTCCTCTCACGCCACCGGATGGTACTTGGTATGATCCTCAAACCCCCATTGGATTTCATCTTCTAATTTGAGCTATAGCCCGAATATGCCCACCCATACGAAATCTTGGCTCCCGAGACTGAGATCGTCACCGTGTCGCCAAAAGGTGGAGCAACAATCGTTGATCCAACCTCCATCCAGTTGTACAAGGACGACGCATACTGTGTTGAGTTCCTCAACACCAAGCAGAAGATCTGGACCGAGACCGAGAGGCTAGAGAACTATGTTGGCAGAGCCAAGGAGTTCGCTGCTATCTTCTACGTCGGCGGCTTCGGACGTAAGTTTACCCACCTCACGAGTGGAGCCATAGTTGACGATAAAAGCCATGTTCGACATTGCCGAAAATGCCACTTCCATCAAACTGATTCGCGAGTTTTATGATGCTGGCCTCACTGTGGCTGCCATCTGTCATGGCTCCATCGCCCTTGCAAACGTCAAGCTCGATGATGGTTCTTATCTCATTGCTGGAGAGAAGGTCACCGGATTCAGTAACGCTGAGATTGCGTCGTACAACACCAACTTCGAGGAGACTCCAGTGCCATTCAATTTGGAAGATGCTCTTAACAAGTCGAGCGGTGGAAACTATGAGCAGTCTGCGGCCCCGTGGGAGTCAAAGGTGTGTGTTAGCTCCACCAAGAAGCTGATCACTGGAGAGAATCCAGCGAGCGCCAAGCCTCTTGCAGTTGAGCTGTTGAAAATGATCAAGGCGTCTGCTTGATTTTGGTGGGATTTAGTGTAAAGTAACTCGTATCGATAGAATTTTATATCATATCAAACCATACTTTGCCTAGCTGTTTTGTAACAACACCATCCCGTGAGTGAGACATCATGGATTTGGAAGGCCTTCTTTTAGGAGGAATCCCTCCTGAACTTCTCTTGTCAAATATCCATGCCACCCCTTTTCAACTTCATTACGCCAGGAGTGGAAGAGTTCAACCGCCTGGGGTCTTGTTGTTACGCCAAGATCTCCTGCAGCAGCTAATTCATACACTTCAAGATTCATTGACTTGAATGTACCGCTAATGTTTTCAGTCCAGGTAGCTTTTGCAACAACTTGAACGGCTTGTTCATCGCGAAAATTTTCGGTATTCCCGTACTGGAGGTAGAACGCTAGAAGCTGGGACCCTTCCTCATGAGGCATCAGAAGAGGTATCAGTCGGCCGTTTATAGGGCCCAGCGGAGACTTCACAGCAACATTGCACGAAGGGATGACGTTATCGTGACGAATCCGTGCCTCAAGATCGCACATTGTTTCAAGTGTGTTCGCTAAAGTGAAGCCGTTGGACAGACCCTCACGGCCGATTGATCGAAGAGCAGCAATCGTCCATTTCTGCCATGCCGAGGAGAAACACCGACGGGCACTGTGATATAGGTACGTCGAGATTCCCACACTGATGGCATCACAAGGCTTGTACAAACTTTCTTTGTGCTTTTCAATCAGTCCTGCCGCAATGCGAAGGGTTTCATAGACGAGTTTGAAGGCTTCTAATTCTCGAGCAGCTGGGTCCGGGTCATTTGTACCGATCATTGCGACCGCACATCCCAAATAAGCATTGTACATTACGAAATTTAGTGCTGCGTCAGTAGATGAGAAGCGAGAAGGATCGGGAGGTATCGGAAGTGATTCCATGGGAGTGGCGTCTACTTCGGCGCTGTCTTGGCCGTCAAAGCTCGCAAATGTTGCCGGCGAGTTTGCCTTCCACAGTTGCATCTCTGAGTAAAAGCTCATTAACTCATCACGAGTAGGTCTTTCGCTGGTTGGAACCCTGTCCCAACGAATTAGTATGGTCAAAATTCAAGTGCCTGAGGAGAGCCCAGGAGCCTCGGGAGCCGGCATATTCCTGGAATCAGCTCTCAGCTCTCAGCTTCCTGGAAGGAGAATAGCTTCCTGTATAAGAATAAGCCTACCACAGTCCCCAGATAATTCGGCTCAATCTATCATGGCCACAAATAAGTCGAATCAGCGAATATCGCTCCACAGCAATCGGATCTATATGGCTGCCATCCGAGAACTCAGGAGAGACTCTATTCCAAAACGGGCTTTCCAAACTGGCTACATTTGAGAATCTCAGGAAAGACGAACCCGCATAAGGCACGAGCTTTTGCGCTAGGAAGTCCAGACGAAGCATGGCATCGTAGACTGGCAGTATGTGCGAGACCTCAGCATCGGAGAAGCGGTTCTCTGAAGTTCGAAGAAGTTGTATTGCTGCCCACAGATGACGAAAGGTACCTTTTGGGTTCTCCATGAAACACTCAAAGATAACAATTAGTGAGTCTCGTCTTGCAGAGATTTCCATAAATATACCTCGAAATAAGCGAGAAGCATCAGGACCACAAGTATAGCAGATGTATCTATCACTGTATTCCGACCCAAGTGACTGGGTAGCAGTCGGAGAGCCTCTCCATAGGCACGGAGCCCGATCACTTTCAATTTAGTAGCTTCCGGGGCGTTTCCATTTAGACAACTGAGAAGTGATGACCGATGCATTGCACCGATAGCTAAAAGAGCCTCGTAGACGACGTCCAAGCCGAACGACATCTGCGCCACTTGGTCCCGCCAGAAGTTGACATGGTCGCTCCTAAAGAGCCGAACAACGGTTGTTGTTACAAAGTGGTGATAGAGGGGTAACTGCTCCTGCCGCCAATTCGTGTGCCGCCATGAGAGCTCACCAAAAGAGGCCCTTTCACGAAGAGCGTGAGAGTTACGTCTAGGACTGCTGGAGTCGGAAAGAAGCGCTGTTTCTGGTGCCTTTTTTGGTGTCGCGTAACCTTCACAGAGAAAGTTGGCAGAGCGACAACGAGCACAGACAGGCTTTGCTTCGTCGCATTTGATGCGTCTTTTTCGACAGGTTACGCAGCCGGTGCGAACGCGTCTATCCATACTTTCGGAGTATTTCGCGGAGGATGAAAGGAGTGATTGATTTCCCGTTTACGTATATAGGCGTCCAGGGAAGATGTTTTTAGTGGTCTTGCAACGTGATTGACTCGGCTTGTCAGCCCGATCGAAGATGACTAATACTGGAATCCCAAGTTGTTCTTCGGTGATGACCAAGATTCTATTATATTTCAGTATCCTCACCATCCTTATATTTATATTCCAAAACCTAACAACTCTATTACAAATCAAAGCTTTGCCTGGCAATGCTATGGATTATACACAACATCGGCGCTAAAGCTCTTTGAGCCATAGGGGCTTCTAGTGCCCCAAGACATCAGATTTAGCGAGCTCACTCGCTATAGGTTCTGAATGATACCAAATTTCTGATTCGGGAAGTCCCCAAAGCCAAACTATGTGATGAGGGTACATAACGTCCAGATTGTTAGTAATATTTCCTCCCTTTTTCATTGAATCGGATATACTTTGAAATTAGGAGTGGACACATAGTACTCAATTCATTCCCATGACAGGTATTATTAGGAGGGGAAGGGGGCTTACAACATGATAATTAGTAGCTTCCAGCCCGTCGTAAATAATGCAATATCAGGCAAGGACGGGGATCAAGGCGATAAGAATCACATAACCATAAAACATTCCTGCAGGTTCGAAGTGAATTTGCATAGTGTTATTTGCATAGTAAATAGGTGCAAAGCGTCTGAACATGCTCTGTAGACTCTTATTACTTTTGCTAAACTGGCAGTATAAAGTGGAACCCAGATACACTTATAGTACTAACCGTCGCAAAACGAAGGGTCCAATCATCAACAGGGACCGTCGCGTCGCAAGAGACTCGAATTTGGAGCATGTTTGACGGTGAGGGAGACATCCATCTATACGCTGTATCCAGACTCGGGAACTTTGCTAAACTATAAGACTTAGCATTTTCATAAGCGAATTTGTTGTGAAGAACTTTTCTGCTGTCAAAGCCTTTTTGCTGTCATTACCCTATTCACTCAAACTCGCCACTTACACTTGGACAACAAAACGAACGCAAAGAAGCACTTGACAATTCAAGTAAGCATAAACAACAACCTATTATCAGACATACTCCTAAGTGCCCATGAGCTTCTCTTCTCTTTTCTTCACTCCCACCATTAATCGTATTCAGGGATGTTAACCTTGCATGAACCTCTACTAAGAAAGAGAGGGGTCTTAAAAACATCGCATTCTCCTACTAGTCTCCCTCAACCAGCACTTCGTTCACAATTGCGCAAATAAGGTTGAGCGACCACTGCCACCACCAAGCCTATAAAATGATATCTGAGTACATGGACCAGGAATCACAACACATCTAGATTATCTCAAAGACATGTCATATGGGAAGGACTAAGGAAATACACGGCGAAATACTTGAGATTATAATGTTTTATCATACCACGGCACTTGACACTCCCGCAGCGCATGCATCACTTCTCACGGCATATATTCTTAGATTGAAAGTGCAAGGAATGAAATTTTGCTGTCAAGATCAACTTTGCTGTCAATTTTAACCTCAGACGAAAGAATATTTCACAAAATTACCCCCCGACCCTGGCCTCTGCACAAAAAACCATGAAGCACACACAAAAAGCACGAGCGTATGTATCTGCATGAGGAAATCTTGTAGGTTTCAGTTTCAATATTGCAATACCGTACTGACGTGGAGAAAGCGACAGATTTATACATCTTCTGTTTGAAAATGCAAAAACATTAGAAGCGTGATTCAACCTAACATTCACATTCACAGACGAAACCCCTAAAACAAGGCTGGGAAGTCAATCCCAAGAGTATATATATCCATACTGCCTCACAGCCAACAACACCATGGATAGTAAATTTTCAACAGACCTCAGCTGGGTCACTGGGAATCCACCGCAATGGATTGCCGTATCCCGACCGCGTTTGCTTTGGTATCCCGTTCAAACCAAGATTTCACATGAAGGATTATCCCGACCTAAATCGTCCCACGAGGACATCGAGCAAGATTCCAAAGTTACAACACAGTAATACTTCCCATCCATCTAAACAGTCTCTCTCTCTCTCTCTGTTTTCACTACAAGAGATGAGAAATCCAGCCCTTGCTGTCAAAACCCCTTTACTGTCGATCTAGTACTTCATTCATTCAGCAACAGAACGAAGCAGATTAAATGAAAGCATATATATTATATCAAAAATAAAAGATTGGACCAAACTCACAGCCAAATGATGCCGCCGTCTCGGTTTGCCATCTCTATGTCCCGGTATAAGACCCGATCCAAGAACTTGAAATCGTCTATGCACGACTGTGGAGGACTACTAAATTGAAAGAAAGCTTTGTACTCAGTCTCCTGAAGAGAAGGGATGGGGAATGCTTAAATACTGACACCATGCAGCTGTAGCGTCAAAATTCGCGCGGAATAGGAAAGTAGCTGAATGAAGTAATTCCTTTTTCAAAACTTCTGAAACTTAGGACAACACTTGCTGAATTTTCGAGATATCGTCACGGTAAGTATTCAAAAGTAAAAGCATGGGGATAACAGGGACGAGTAATCCAATTAAGGCCGCCTACTCTAGATACAGACTCCGCACTCCAATTCAGTCAGACGTTTCCAACCTGACACCAGTGTAAAGTACATCAATCAATGATAAGTATCCATATCCCAACAAACGCCACGTTCCCGCCAATCTCATGCAGTACAAAAGAAAATGCTGTTTTGTGCATGCGTGCTTGCTTCATCCCTTCCATAACCATCTTCATTCATGTTCATTTATCCAACTTCAACCCACTCATCAAAACCTCCGATTCGGCGCCCTAGTTCTCACCAAGAATGGACTGGGCATATCGTCTCTCTCCGGATCCCAAATTGGGGGCTCTTGGTCTCTAGATCCTACTTTCTCAGCCATTCGAGCAGCGAAGGCACGACCCTTTGGTTCAGGGCTGAGATTCCCATCGCCGACTGGTCGGCCGCCTGCTCGAGCTTGAGCGAGTTCAACTAATGTGCGGCCTTTAGGAGCTAGATTGCCGCTGCTGCCTCCTTTGATCATGTTGTTCTTTGTGGCAACCTTGTTGAGATCGTCGCTATTGGAGGTCTTGCTTTTAAGACTACTCTTACGTGTTGGGGACAGTGGAACGTTTTCATGTGAGACCAGTTGGGCTGAAGAGGGGATTTTAGAGAGCCGCCGATTTGGGGATGAGCTCCGTTCTTTTAGAGCGCCGTTGCTGGGTTGTGGTCGAAGATCTGGGGCGCTGGTTAGAGTTGGTAAAGCTGAGCTCGTGGCAGCTTTTGCGGCAGCAAAAATGTTCGGTTGTGAGGGTTTGTTGATTGGGGCAGTCTTTTGAGAAATCAATGGTGGTCGGGCACCGTTTGATTTAAATGGATTCTTTGATGATTTTTGCCGTGTTGGAGAAGGTACTGGAGGGAGATCATCACCGTCCGAATCATCGGAGTCGAGGAGGGTCGGTTGCCAGCGAGCTTCAGCTGCACCAGCTGCGGCAAATATGTTGCGACCTGTACTGGGTGCTTTGGTTCCACCGTTTCGCCGAGGCGAAAGAGAAAGCGAAGCAATTGATATTGGGGATGGTTCAGCCATTTCGATATCCATTGGTGTACCAGCTGGCCCGCCAGCGAACATCGTCTGGGCTCGGCCAAATGGAGTGCGTGTGCTCTTCTTCAGGGCCTTCGTTGGCTCCGGAGAATCAATCGACAGTTCGGTAAGGTCTGTTGAGTCTGGGAAATCTGCGTCTCCGCTGCCCACAGATGACAGTGGGAAATCATTATGTTGAGGTAAAGATCCCGACCCAGAGAAGTCCTTGAGAGGTGCTGCGCTCTCGGTACTTGATATCCTTTGCACTTCAGCATCCACTTTCTGCTGAACTTCTTGGTCAAATTTCTTCTGCAACCTTTCCATTTCGACCTGGACGAGACGGTTGATTTCCAATTGGGCCTTGACCTCCCATTCCCTCCGCAGGGAAGACTCAATCTCATGACGCATATTTGATTTGTCAGAATCTACTTTTCGTAGTCTCTCTTCGGCTTCTTGTAGCCGGCGATTTGCAAGTTCGTCCTTGTTTCTGAGGATGCGTCCAAGCTCAACTACCTCTTTCTCCTTCCGCATCAGTTTCACTACAGGAAGGTTGAGCAGTGTCGCAGTATCAGGTCTCCGATCAGGGTTGATCTTGAGACAATCTTTGATGACGGCGTTCAATTCGGGGGAGTAAACAGCTGGTAGGGGCGCGAACTTGCCCTCTTTGATTTTTTGGACAAGTTGGAAATGCGACTTGGCGTTAAAGGGAGGTTCCCGTGAACATAGCTCGTAGATGATGCATCCCAAGGACCAGATATCTGACTTGAGGGTGTATCGTTCTGCGGCGCAAATCTCTGGCGACATGTAGAAGGGTGTACCGACGTAGGTAGAGGCGAAGTCATGGGATTGCATGATCTTGGAAAGACCAAAGTCACCGAGTTTGACAGAGTTATCTTCTCCCAAGAAGACTTCCAAACGTTAGTCAAATTATGCAAGACCACGTAGAGAACTCACCATTTTCGGGCTTCAGGTCACGATGCAGAATCATGACCCCACCAGCGGGTTGTCGAGGCCTCGCAGTATTGCCCAGCCCCATAACGTTGCTGCCCACCTCGGGAGGATCAACACCATAGTGACATCGATACAACGCAGTGACTAGTTGGGAGAACATGCTCCACACGAACCCCTCTTCCGCATACTGTCTCTTGCTTGTAAGGTCTTTGATAACGCGCCCCAGGTCCCCATTGCCACAGTATTCCATGTAAAGATGCAAATCTTGGGTAGACTTCAGATGCTCCCGGTGGTAGTATCCGACGATGTTGGGATGCCGTAGTGAAGACAGGATGGCGAACTCGGCGTGTAGTTGTTCTCTCTCCTTCTGGGACATTTTCACATAGTTGATTTCCTTGCGACAGAGGACTTGCCCATCTTGCTTTCTGCGCACCTTTCTAATAATACCAAAAGAGCCGTGGCCTTGAGATGTTAGTCTCTGTAATTACTAGGACATATAGTCATGTCTTGCATGCTACTCACCTATCTTCTCCAACACCTCGTACTTCTCTCCTTCCGACATGATTCCAGAAGCTGTTGTCCTTGGGGGGTGTATAATAATTCGTTAGCTAAAGTTGCGACAGCCAATGCCATGAGCGAGAGTATTTGGCTTGTGCGGTGCGATGGGATGGGATCCTGGAAATGTTGTCGAGTTGTTGGTTGTCGACTTGATATTGTACTGTAATTCGTGAAATGTATTGTTCAAGAGTTCGTGCTTCCGTCCGCGCATCGCTGTTCCTTCTGTTTACGGCCTTTGCTACAGCAACGATAAACTCCATGTTGACTTAGCTTAGGTAAGCTGGTGGGTGTTAGCGATTGCAGGGATTATGTTCTCCGCCTTTCGCTTTATCGCCGGATAACGACATACCTCCGTAGAAATAATTCTGCCATGCATTGCCACTCTTTTGGTTACACGGAATGCAGCTTCACTGCTGCTAAATTGAACAATAGCTTGCGTTCGACTCTATTTTGCTCAAAATGGTTTTGCGGAAAGATGAACTGGAGGTACAGCTTAAAGACGAGCACGAACTTATCCGCGATGGAGTTTTGCGTGACGATAGTCCTCTCGACGACAGTCCAGAGTTCTCGAGGCTTTGTGATGCTTGTCGAGTAGGGGATTTAAAAGGTTGTCAGGAGGCAATTGCTTCAGGAGTCAATATCAATGCAAGGGATTTATTCGATTACACTCCTTTGATTTTAGTAAGTGGGATAATCTGCTTTCGTGACAAATCACTAACTATTGACCAGGCTTCACTTTGCGGACATTACGAAACTGTACGGCTTCTCCTCGAATCTGGAGCTCTCTGCGAAAGAGATACCTTCCAAGGCGAGCGCTGCCTTTACAACGCCTTGAACAATAGAATTCGAAACCTCCTCCTACAATACGACTACTCAAAAAGCACCGATCCTCTTCAACCATTCGCTGCCCATATAACCTTCCTCCTCACCAAAGAAGAACCAAAAACATCAGACATTTGTCTAACAGCCTCCTCGTCCACCTGGAACCTACACAAATTCATCCTCTCAGCCCGGTCTCCCTATTTCTCCCATAAACTCCACGACGCCCCCGAAACAACCCTCTGGAAACTAGCCAACACCATACCCCCCGAAGCCTTCCAAATTGCCCTGCGATATCTCTACCTCGGCGATGTGCCCTCCGACCTAGGCTTATCCTCAAAGAGTCAAGTCACAGAAGAAGAAGTTTTCAAAGGCATAGACAAAGTCTCTAAACAGCTCGAAATAGAATCGTTATGGGAAGGTATACTAGCTGGCAGCGATCGACGAATAGCGCGGCAACGGCACCAAGATGAAATTGCTAGAGGCCGAGCCCAGATCGAGACTTGGTACCGAGATAATGTGCTGAGGCATAAAATCGAAATCGATAGCAGTAAAGCGCAGGATGTAAAATGGACCAGAGACAACGGGATTTTCGCCGACGTCTTACTACGCGCCGACGAAGATACCACCTCTGAAGATGCTTCACCTGGGATCGAAACCCCCAACGCATCAACAAACAACATACCCATCGGCCCTGCACGCTCACCTTCACGCTCCCGCCAACCACCTAAAAAGAAAAGCGTTCTCTTCCCGGTCCACCGCGCAATGCTACTCCGCTGCGATTATTTCCAAACCATGTTCACATCCTCCTTCCTAGAAGCCCAACTCACACCACACCTGCAAATCATCTCCGTAGCATGCACGCCCTCGGTCCTAGAAATCGTGCTTGATTTCCTGTATACGGAAAACTGCCACATCCCCATTGAGGAAGCGCTAGACGTGCTCTTCGCGGCTGATATGTTGTTTCTAGAGAAACTAAAAACGAAAGCCGCAACTGTAATTTCGACCATCGGGAACGGTACTATGAACTTGCCTCATGCTGATATTAATAATGTGGAAAGAGAAGGAGACGCCGCGGAAGTGGATGCGGACGTGGAAGTGGAGAAGATAAATGTCTACGATGTGATACGCGCCGGTTGGTTCCTCAAGATCCAGCGCCTCGAAGAATTCAGCGCGCGCTATCTAGCGTATAGACTAGAGCAGTACATCGATGAAGAGGAATTCGAAGAATTAATCCAGGAATCCGCCTCGCGGATCGAGAAGAGGCAGGAGACGGATAGTATTGAATTACTCGACGAGTATGCTCCCTCCCCATCCCGCTTTTCAATTCCTATCCTCCCAAACTCCTCCCCATCAAACCACCCCACTAACCATACCCTCCCCAAAACAGCATCCGCTACTACCTATCCGAGCGCTTCCGCCTCCGCTTCGAAGACTCCGGCCTCGAAGAAATCATGAACGACGATCCCACAGACACAACTCCAACCCCAGATGCAAACACCAACCCAAACCTCTCAATCTCAACCTCAACCAGTAAAAACACTAACATCATCATCGACACAAAGGCAAACGAAAACGAAAACGAAAACGAAAATGTAAATGTAAATGTAGTTGTAAACGAGACAGATCCGTTCATGAATGGCGAGATAAAAACACTAGATGGGGAAATCGCGGGCGATGAGTTCGCGGCTGATGCGATTAATTATCAGGTTCTGTTGGGGAAGATAGATGGGTTGTTGGAGAGGCTGAAGTTGGATGCTTGATAGGGCAGATGAGAATAAATGAATGAATGAATGAATAAGATGAAAGCACAGTATAGATGAGCTCTGGTTTTTGGGTAATGCTGATTTCCAGTTGATATTTGGTGACTTTAATATTAAGAGTGGAGTGGGATCATCAGCCTCACTTGAGGGAAAGCCTACATTGATATTGACCACTGCTTGCAGATTCTGGTTCTGTTGTTGAATATGCAGTCTAATTGTTTACTTCTTTGTATTGTTGAATAGATTGGGCTTGTACAAGGAGGGCCAATTCAACAGTGTATACCCAGGACCAATGCTGCCTTGAACGCCTTGCTTCCTTGCTTTGAATCCAATCCACCCTCACTCCTCATCATCGTCCTCTGCGATCGGCTCAACAATCAGGTTGCCATTCCTGCCTACTTTGTCACCGATAGTAGCAGCCAACTCAGCCTCATACACGACCCTGGGGAGCGTGCTCACAAGCCTGAATTTATACTCATGCTCGTAGTTCTCTGGCTTTCCGGAGACTTTCTCCGAACTCTCGCCATCCTGCAAGTACTCATAGCACTCTACAAAATCGTACAAGTCGAGCATACTATCAGAAGCTCTGAATCGACGCATGATACGCGCGGCTTCCGGCATCTTGAGCGCGATCCTCACAACGTCCTTTTCATCAGCACTTGGCTCGGCTTTGATTTCCGAAGCTCGCCATCTTCGCCATTGCTCCTTTTTAGCTGCAAAATCCGCAGCGTCAAGTTCCTCTTGTAATTTGGCCTTCTCGGCAGCTGCAAGCGCGGCCTCTGTTTCCCTCTTTAATCGAGCCTTTTCCCGGTCTTGAGCTAAACTTCTCTCGTATGCGGATTCTTGCTCTTGTCTCAAGTTCCGCTCGGCATTCTGGAATACTTGCGCTTGGCGTGACGTCTCTAGCGTCTCACTGCGTGTAGCGTGCTTAGGTCGTAATTCCGCGAGGTAGGTTCTTGCGTCCGTGGGACCGGTTGAGCGCGCCACTACAGACATTGCTGTGCTGCTTACTTCGGGCGTCTGGCATATCAGAGCCGTAAAGGGGAATTTATTGCATTTCAAAGCTGTGGATACCTGGTATGCCTCTGAATCACGCACATCGCCAACCCATAATGTGATCCTGTTTGCGGGATCGCGGAGAAATTGTGTGACTTCTGCGTTCATGAGGACTTCGCTGCAGAAGCTGGAGGTTTCGTCGTGTTCGGGGGATAGAAGGATGACAAGGAGGAAGCCGTAGTCTCGCTTCGCTTGGTCTAGACATGCTGCGTAGCCTTTATTGGACCACGGAAGCTCGTTCTCGCCGTATTCCTCGGTGAACTCACGCTGGACTCGTAGTTCGGCGTCATCCGGGTTAAGTGGTTTCCGTCCACTGGTATCTACTCTCCTTCTTACTGTCCCGGAAGTTGTGTCGCGGCGGAAGAAGCGCGGGAGGAAAGGGAATAGGTAGGCTAGAAAGTTAAGTGGTAGAGAGAAGAGTTTGTAGAGAAGTTGGAAGGGTTTGTATAGAATCGCGAGGATGAGGGAGGGTCGTGGGACGAGTTGGTCGGCAGGCTGAGGAACGATCCGCGGAGCTGCGTCAGGTCTATTTGGAGAGTTGCGCCCGGATGGACCTCGGAGGAGGCTTTGTTGTAGGTTCTCTTGTCTTCTGGCTTGTGGAGGAGGAGCATTCTGTGCTGCTAGAGCTTCGGCAATTGGATCTGGTCCTTCGCCGTCAAAGAATTTTGCAATGGCTATCTGGCAGTAAGTACCCTTGTCAGCACATCTAGGCTTCCAATATTATAATGCCATTCGACCTACTTCAACATTCCATTGTGACCGTTGGAGTAGAGGTACCGCTGCCTGCACATCTTGATCTGTAACGGAGGTGTATGTTTGCAAGGCTAGTTGTTGCGACTCGGAGAGCTCGCTGATATCGGTATCTGGTGTCGCCATCCTGCCAGATGTCTTCCTTGTCCTGAGACAATCTGTATTCCTATGCACTCATTGGAAACGACAGAAGGAGAGCGAGGAAGGATGTCTTGTCAAAGTGAAGAGGAGGCTCAAGTTGGAAGAAGTTGTTCGTATTAGGTTGGTAGGCAGCGTAGCCCTAAGCTACAATATATTCTGGCAGAGCCAACAATGATTCAATCAATGTAGTCTAAAGCATCCCAGCTCCCCAGTACGCCTTTACCTAAAGAGGTGTAGGAGTCAAGCGCAAGCTTCGATATCCAACCAATCGGTGAGTTCTGCGAGGATCATCCGGGTGTCTCACTAATCGCAATCCGGGCAAAGGCTGAAGCGCGGTACGGAGTACCGTACAGTACAGTAGTAGATTATTAGGCGTAGCGTAGGTACAGTACCAAGCAAGCAGTTGGTCCCCGCGTCTTTCCCACTTCACATCATCAGCAGGGCCGGGCAACGAGAAAGACATTGGTTCTGTCTGTTTGTAATGTACCCGTATACCCACCGAGGCCTGACGACAATGGACCTGTGAAAGCGCAATTCTTTCCTCGAGATAGTGATAGCTGGGATCCAATATCCCGCTGTCTCTCGATGCGAGATCCTTACTCTGTAGCACCCTCAGAAATGTTCGCTCGAATCAGGTAGGTAGCCTTCCGCAAAGCCTGGTATTTCCTTCCCTCTCTCACTCATCCACCCCCGCGCGCCTTCCCAATTCCTCATTCATTTCTACCCCAACTCTTCTCCTGAGCTCTGCTAACTGCGATGCAGACTCCGTAACGTGTCATCGGGGTGTGGCAGATAGTTAGATATACCGAAAACGAAGACGCGATGGCAGCCGCAAGATTCAACTCCCCAGAGCTGCGGAAGCCAGTCAGCTCCCCAAGACCTAAGGGGCGAGGTGCGTCGCTCTTGCCGTTATAATTTCGCCTGCAGAGAAAGATATGGGCTTACCAGAGTACATAGAAAATGCAAAGGATACCCTGTGCCGAAATGTATTGATATACGGCCATTGCCGGTATGAGGATCAAGGCTGCGCCTTCAATCATGATCCCAATAAGAGTATATCTGGGCAAGCCGAATTGTAAGTCTATTTGTTTTGTTTTCTGTTCTATTCTGCTCTTTCCTCCGACACACTTCTGGCGAGGCTAGCGACAAGGCTGCACTCGAGCTGTGAATCGTGCCTTCACCACACCATGACTTCGCGACCATAACGACAGCAACCTCCAACCACTCGATACGATGCCTGGTACAGACAAAAAGTCCAATAGGACCGCATGCACCAGCTCCAGTTCCACTTCCAACTCCAGCTCCGGTTCCAGCGCTGCGTCTTGGCCTTATCCCCCTACCCTAAAGTACCATGGATCAAGGCTCGGTCCGCGAAGAGACGCCATTTCTGGGCCCTCAGGTGCCGTTGCACACCCAGATGCAACAGAGAACAGTCCTCCCCCCGGGCATAAGCCCACTGCCAGTAACGAAGCCGAGAAACATCATGTTATATCCTCACCAGCTGTACCGGCCGGAGATTGTAAACAAGACAAGCCTGCAAATTCAACAACAAGTCCCAAAACACTTCCCGTCGGACAGTCACGCCGCAGATCAGAATCTCCCAAGAGAGGCGGGGTTGACAATGGCAGCGATTCATCCCTCCCTACTGAAGACACACTTTCGTCCATCGATGGACCTGAAAACATGGACGACTTCCTTAAGACTCGTGCCCGGAGATATTCCAGATCAGTCAGCCCGCAGAAGTCTTCAAAAAAGCCAAGAGGAGGAAATGATGACGATGATGATGGGAAAGAGCCTAGAAACTGACATTAATAGGCTCAAGAAGAGTCTCAACGTAGATTCGCCATCCTTCACACCTTCAACTCTCGCAGTTCCGAGCAAGACATCGTCTATTTCTTCACAAGCTGCCAATGCAGCTCCATTTACACCTCGCAGTCTGGCCAGCGGTGCCACCACTCCTGCTCCGCAACCAGAACCTCAACCAGCCTTCAATC
Organism: Lachnellula cervina; assembly: GCA_007825325.1. Lineage (NCBI taxonomy): Eukaryota > Fungi > Ascomycota > Leotiomycetes > Helotiales > Lachnaceae > Lachnellula > Lachnellula cervina. Next base: position 2,378 of record QGMG01000522.1, on the reverse strand, counting down.
CTGCCCAAATTCGCGAATTTACACCACAAAATTACGAATTGTCTGACACTGTAAACGTATATATGATGTTCATTATGATGCATGGGTTATTCCTAACAATGCTTTTAGGCCTTAGCCACCGATGGCGCTTCAGATGGACAGTCAGCTTATGATCCTTTTTCTATGACCGGAGTGAATCAAGCACTTTCAACAACTACTCCTTACAACCCTTACGACGAAAGTAATAACATATCCAGCAATGGGGCTGGTTATTTTCAGACCCCGGCCGCCTTCATCACAACTAACCAACCTGTAAGTTCCAGAGGCCATGAAACTTGACTCCTGCTAATCTTTTAGCTCCAATATCATTTGTATGCGCCAATCGGTCCTCATAGAGAAGATATCTTGGCCTATCAACGACATGCACATGATTTCTTCATGCCAGAGACACTCCGTGAGGAGTTGCAAAAGAAGGCAGAAGCCACATTTCAAGTCATGCCCAGTATGCTCCGTCTCCCTCTACTTCAATGATATTCTAACATTCTTAGACTCTCAACTTCCAACCGTTGACCCATATCATAGTCTAGTCGCTTTAGATACAAGCCATCGTAAGAGTGCTGCCGTGTTCGGTTATCCCAGCTGGATTTACAAGGCCACCTCCATTAAGAACGGCCACATGTACTGCCTCCGCAGACTTGAGGGTAAACAATGATTTCCGCAGCTCAAATTCCAATGCTAATAATGTTCAGGCTATCGATTGACCAACGAAAGAGCTATTCGATCCGTCAAGGATTGGCGCAAAGTTAATTGTGGCGGCGTAGTTTCTGTCGTCGATGCTTTTACTACACGCGCCTTCGGAGATAGCTCTCTGGTCTTTGTCACCAATTACCATCCCCTTTCCAAGACCTTGGTTGAATATCATTTTACGAGCACAAACCGTTTTGGCAACCGAATCTCTCAAGCAGTTCCAGAGCCTGTGCTTTGGAGTTACATTGTGCAGATTGCTTCTGCCATCAAATCGGTACACTCGGCCAATCTGGCAGTTCGCTGCATTGATCCAAGCAAGGTCATACTTACTGACAAAGGCCGCATCCGACTGAATGCGTGCTCCGTCCTTGATGTTGTCCAGTTTGATGCTCAACGCCCACTAGCTGAATTACAGCAGGAGGACTTCATCCACTTCGGAAAGCTCATCCTATCAATCGCAACCAACAACTTGTCTGTCATGGCTTCACATAATCTCCTAGGTTTTGTAGACCAGTTATCCAGGAGCTACACTGGGGAGTTGCGAGACACCATTATATGGCTTCTCACGCCAGCTCAGGCTCCAGCAACCAAAACCGTTGCAGAGCTACTGATCGGTATCTCTAATCACATCGTCGACGCCTTCGACAGCAGTCTTCACGCGAACGATACACTATATTCTGAGCTCGCCCGTGAAGTTGAGAATGGTCGTATTGTCAGGCTTCTCATGAAGCTCGGCAGCATCAACGAACGTCCAGACTACGACGGTGAACTCAACTGGAGCGAGAATGGTGAGCGTTACGTCTTGAAATTATTCAGAGACTACGTTTTCCACCAAGTCAACGCGGAAGGCAGACCCGTTGTTGATATGGGGCATATCCTTGCCTGTTTAAATAAACTCGATGCTGGTAGCCAGGAGAAAATCACCTTGACAAGTAGAGATGAGCAGACTGTATTTATCGTCTCGTACAACGAGGTAAAGAAGCAGGTCAATTCTGCTTGGGCGGATCTACAGAAACCGAGCCGCCGTTGAAGGATGTTAGAACACTGCACAAGACATATTGTAAACAGCGGTGGAGAATATTAGAGGAATGAGGTGTTGAGATGCAAGTTTGCTTGCAGAGGGTTCCTAATAGTATCGCAGAATCAATGAAAAACACTCAGAAATAATTTCTCATTCTTCATTGCACTGTGAAACTTGATTGATTGTGTCTTTCACGAATTTCTCCAAATGACCCTGGCTTGCATGATATTCCATTGCCATTGAGATTCTTCCCACATCTCTGGCGATTCTGTAACTTTTCCCATTCCGCAGCGCCCTCATAGTCTGTCCTCCAAATCTCCCGACAGCACACGCTACGCCGATGATTATCCCATGCGTCTAGGGACCCCTTTCCCTTTCCCTTTCCCTCTCCTCACCTTCCGTATCCTAAAGCATAATCATTCATCCCCCTCCGCTTGCACGAAAGGATTCGCAATCTCCTCACTCCCATCACACGGACTAACCAACACCAACAGCGTGCCCCTTGCCACGACTAGGCCCAGCGCCCTACTACTCGTGTTTCCTTCGTCGTCGCGGAGGACTTCGGAGACGTCGTCGAGAACTAGGTTCATGAGGGCGTCGTAGCCTTTGAGTGTCCCTGTTACTGGAGGGG
>QGMG01000521.1:0-25677 GCA_007825325.1 Lachnellula cervina | reverse complement strand
GCGTTCTTTCTGCGCTGGGTGGTGTTTTGTCGAGCCGTTGGGATTGAAGATGTTGTTTGTGAGGTGGGCATGTAGGGCTGCGAATTGGGGGTTTGATTGCAGGATGGAATCGTCAATTGGAGGTAGCATTTTGGGGGTTTCGTGGGCTTGGAGTTGTGGTGTGGTGAGGTTGTGTTTGGGTGGACAAGGCTGAGCAAAGTAAACATCGAGGTGGACGCGACTACTGTAGTGGACGCGCATATCTATACCATGTAGGACTGCCAAGATATCAACCAATTTTTTATTTCTTGCTTCGAGGATAAAATACTTCAACACCCTCCCTATAATCGAGCTCACTCTATGTTAAGTGTCATAAGTATAGATTCAAGTCTGCCTTGCCCTGCCTGCGCATCTTCAATGCTCCTTCCATTCCTTCTCGATTCAAAATCTACCCCTCCTGTACTATGGAACGTCCTAAATCTGCTCGCTCGTATCCAAAAGTTTTAGATACGGTACAGTACATCTGGCTAATTTTACACTGAGCGGTCAGTCCAATCTATGCTCACGGTGACATATATTTCTTAACTTTTGAATTTCGAGCCGACATCTTCGTTGCTGGGTGCCCTTTTTAACAAGCGACTTCCAGGAACGTGTTTGTATACTAGTTATTCTAATTGATACCATATTACGGAGTAGCAATGTTTCTAATAGAGTCTGAATAACTTTATGCTGCTAATGAGAAAACCCGGGGTTCATAAAAGGTTGTAGCTCGAAGTATATGTAAACATTATCATATTTATTACTCCCAACACCCTGCTATCCAAATACAACAATTCTAGGCGCCACATACAGTACACGCCAAACTCCAAATCCTCTATATATCGCTAAATCAAGCCCAACTCCCTTTCAAAGCACATCCCACGACCTAATAGTCCGTACGCGCTACATGCGCACCATAAGGTTGATACCCCTGATGATACTGCCCAACCGGCGCATACGGCCCCGTGCCCTGCGGCTCAGCATGCATATGATGCAGGCCATCCTCCAACTCCGTCTCATGGCCATACTCACCCGCCTGAGGATCCAACAGCTTGGCCCCAGCCTTCCTCGCCTTCTTCTCCGCCTTCTTCTCCGCCTTGGCTGCTTTCTTCTGCGCGCGCGAGAGCTTGGGGAAGTCGGGAGTCGGGCCCGACGAGCACGTGGCCTGGGTGGATGACGTTCATGATGGTGATGGCGAGGAAGATGGGCAGCGCGTCCAGGCAGTAGAAGAACGCTTCGTGGGTGGGGAGCGGGTTGCTGAGGGAGACGCCGGGGCCGTATTCGGCGAGGCGGTAGACGATTCGGATCTTTGGTTGCGTGTTAGTAAGTGGCTCGACCCGGTTCAATGATGTTGATCGATCCAAAAAGAATGCTCAAACGAGAAAGGGAAGAGGAGAACAACTTACAGCTATCATTGCCAGCGATGCGTACAGCGCATATACCATTTTCGTCCACCCCTGTCTCAGAACCACGCCGCTCTTATCCATCTGCCTCATCTCGCGGTGGAAAGTAATGGCCAGAGACGTGAAGATCAGGATGAAGAATAGCTGCAGGCCCATCCCGCCCATATAGATGTGGATTCCCAGCTGGGTCGTCTTGGCCGTTGCGTCTGTGTTTGAGAGGACAAGAGCTCCCACCAGCTGGACCAGGAAGGATAGGACGTCAAACCAGACGAAGTATACCGAGAAGCGCCGGGCGGGTACGTGGAAGACTTTCTGGGAGGGGAGAAAGCAGTGTACCATACGGCCCAGGAGCATGTAATCAAAGGCGTTGACCACTGTGGATGCGTTAGCGAGATATTTAAGGGGGAGGGCGGCTTCGTACAAATAGGAGCTAGAGTGACGAGCAGGAAAGAATACGTGTAAAAATTCTGATTCTGTTGTTTCCGCGTTGATATAGCTCGTAGAACAAACGAGGCCAATTCCCAAATCGTTCCCATGATGATGACCCAGCAGAAATTCTAGAGCTTATGGTTAGAAACGAGTCGTTGGCTGACAGTGACGAGAATGCTCACCTTTTTGAATTTTGCAGCTTGGAATATGTGTAGTATAGCCGCTGCTAGGAGTAACCCCGAGAAGAGGATCGCGGCAGCGAAAGATGGGTAGTATTCATAGATGGCGTTGCAGGCCGAGGGGTCGACATGGCCGTTCTTGTCTGGAATGGCACTGGTGCAAGTTGCAGATGCACTTGCGGTGGTGGTACTGCTATGCGTGGCAGAGAGGATAGTGGAAGACATTATGAAACAAGACTTTGATAGGAAATAGCTATAATAGATGACTGATGGATATGAAAGGAGATGATTGGAAGATGATAATGAGAGATTATTTAGCCATGTTGGAGAAAACTCACTTGGTTATATAGCAGTGCCATATGAAAGAACAGAGATAAATAAAGAATACACAGAGTCACTCATCATCCAAGCCACACAGATACCACACGTATTGCTGGGTATTGCGCGTCTCGAATGTTGCTATTGAAGCCTCAGAGTGAGTGCAGAAAAATAAATATGGCCGTTTTAGGAAATTCTTCGTTTAACTGGGGGTGTACGCCGCATGTACGGGAGGGGAGCCCCTAGACGCTAACGTAGGATTATTGAAAGTTGAATTTGAATGTCCTGCTCCGTACCCCAGCTTCGCAGATTTTAAACCGGTTTCTGTCTACCGCGACGGTGGGATTCAGACATGCTACTTGTATCCTGGTTGGTGTACCAGGTGAAGTGAGCTTTGGAGCTGTTGAGGACACTGAGGTGCATCGCATTGCGTTTCCCCTGTCAAACACCGCGTTTTTGCAAGCAAGCAAGTCTGATATTCGCCCAACATGGAGGAATGTGCGAGGCTGGATCATAGCTGCTTGTCGACTCCGTATGTCCGATATTCAGCCTTGTAGATGCTTATCAACCTCAACTCTAGAATTCGCTAGAACGGTTCGCATAGTAAGCACCTAGTATTCCATACCGGTATACAAAATACCATATACACAAACAGTAGAATTGGACTAAACAGGTAATTATGATAAGATCTCCAGGTCGATCCTCAGCCCAGTGTCCAGCATGAACGGCATACCAGTACTAAAGTATTTTTAGTCATCCAGTGAGGGCGGAGTGAGAGATGGAGATGGAGATGAGACGACACGTAGGTTAGGGGCGGGGCTCAGAAACTAGTGTTTGGCGGCTGAATTATCTGGCAGCCTGGTTAGGAATCTATACCTTACGCATGCCTAGCCGCAAGGCACAGCACTGCTAATGCGGATTCCGTCGTTCCTGGTAACCTTATACCGCAAGAATTCGGAAAATCTCCATGCTAGCAAGCCGTGCCATCCCTGATTGTAACGGCAGTAGGTATAGCGTCCATTGTCTTGATTAAGCTTGTATAGATACGAACTGGCGAATGAGAGAGGATGATGTTGACTTGTGCTTCAGGATATTCAAACTTTATAAATTATATACACGTGCCTACACTCTGTACAATACAAGACGAGGCGAGAGACTGCGATAGCAGAAGCTGAACAGAAGAAAGCATGTTGTGTACCTAGGTAGGTAGCGTATGTTGATCTTAAATTGCTTTGAACTATTTTGGATATCTTCGCATTCGACTCTAAGCATGCAAACTATTTTTGGTGACGCGGAGCCACGGAGACGGAGCTTACTTAAGTAAGTTTGGACTACTTCTTCATCCATGCCCAACTCCTCTAGGATCCCAGAAGTTGTGCCGCAATTATTTCATCTTGCAATCTGCTTGCTGGCGATAGGCTTTGTTTCTCTTCTTTCTCATCAAGAAAAACGCGACGTGCGTGACGAAACAGCATGAAAAGATAGCTTGAAAGTCCAATCAATATATCAATACCCCTCACGGAAATCACCCAATCCCCCGTAATGTCTCTCATTGCAGACGGCTTTGGCCCGAGGTCAACTTCGCGTCAGAGTGGATCAGCAGTATCTCGAAAGACCCCATACTCGTATGTCCTCTCACATCGACCAAATTGAAGCTCAGTCTGTGGTGCTGGTTCAACTGTACTGACCGTTGCGAAAGACCAGATAGCATCGGAGGAGATCCTCCCACTGTTTCCCCATCAACTTTCACCCAACCGCCCTCATACACCACCCCTCTTCCAGGAGGGCAAACAGCTTCGACGTGGAAGAAGTTCTCAATCCAGAGCAAGACTAATGCCATCTCTTCGGGCTTCCCTTACGACGACCGTTTAGAGAGCTTGAATGTGTCCCACGATCAATGGTTCCAATTCGGCAGCGAGGTTGTGAATGCAGCAAACATAACCTTCAAAGAGGACTACCTTGCTTGGACGACGGGCATTTCAGCGGGCACTCTCAGCTCGCCACTCACTCTAATTTTCGCACCCTGGGTCGGCTACTATGCCGGACGAGCGCTTCACCGCAAGACGATCGAAAAGAAGGTCCAGAAGGAACTAGTTGGTCAAGGAGACATCAGGACAATCCTGCAGAAATGGAATGGAGCAGCGTGGGCGGATAAGGGGTTCTCGGCTTGGCTACAGCTGCCCGATGATCCGAAAGAGGAGCGGCCGGATGGCACCAAATCCAAGAAACGACGATTCAGGATTCTCCTCGTGCCGATTGATGGGATGGGCCAGTCCAGCCTGCCCGCAACACAATCGAGTTGGAGTGTGAATGGAAGCTCGGAGCCGGGGACGCCGCTGGCAGAAGCTCCAGGGAGAGAGTTTGAGCCGCCGAGAGAGTTGCAGAGCACCCCTCTCCAGAACCCTCCCTTGCCCCCGCCTGCTTTTTCGGCGGCTCCCACTGGTAAATCTGCTGCGTATACAACCAGTCAGCATCAGAGAACGTTGGAATCAACGTCTGGTGGAAGTGGGGGTGGAGGTGAAAGCACATCCGAGGAGACCAAGCCAGGGAAGATTGACCTCGTTGTAGTACCTTCTGGGACTACCCAGCACGGATTTCCAGGTGTGCGTTCAGCTGCGGAGTTGCCTTAGCCATTGGACATGGTTTGTTACTTTGATGAAGTCTAGAACTCCGTTGGGGTTGCTTCATAAGGGGAGAGTGAAAATGAAGTGGCGATGATGCCGTACCCATCAACCACTTTTCGAAAAATGAGCTTTGGAGTTTTCACTTCTATTTACACGAAAACTCCTCAGGGTAGATGCGATACAGGGGGTTTATGATGCAGGACAAGGAAGATACCCTTCGAACATTACGACGAGGCGCAAAAGGAGGCTGAAAACGAGCTACATGGTGCTTTGCTTGTTTATTTGCCATGTAAGGTCTTTTCGAGCAGATCCTTGACAGGGCTTACCATGACGGACATGTTGCGTTGTGCAGACTGATTTGGAAATGTAGCAAATATAGTCGAAACTTTGCTATTGTATTTAGGCATATATTTAGGTACATATCATGCTATTTTATGAAACCCTTCGTGGGTTGTTATTTCGATATCTCGTAATTCGGGGGGAAATGTCGGTTTATTGAAGTGCCAGGCGGCTAAATGTCGTTTTGGTTGATACCTGAAGAAGCGAAGGAACTCAAAGAGAACGACGCATAACTCATCATGTATCTATATATCCATATAGATCTACATCACTCTAAAGTTTGCATATGTAATTATTTGAATGTGGATAAGCTTGAGCCTTCCCTTCCCTTCCCCTTCCATGTGCTTTCGCTTGGGCTCGTGCCTGAGGATCTCATCCCCATCCAAGATTTGCGCTAAAAAATAAATGTCAAAGTTGAGCTACAGCAACATCAACAAGCTCTATACACCATTCACGTCTCCCTGTACTGGACATCTCTCCTAATACATCGAATCCTTCAATGCCCGTCTGAGCTCCTCACTCACAGTTCTACTCGAGCTCTGCTCTCAATCCCACCCGCACCCCAACCCGCGCACCTCCTCACCTCACCTCACCTCACCATGCCTCTCCTCCCACCCACGCACCCATCCCTCACCCACCTCCGCAGCTTCACCAGCACCTGCACCCAGCTCGCGAAATCCACCAAGCAGCGCCTAAAATTCGAGCACGCGGCCGTGCCGCCGTACCCCTACGGGCCCTCGCCCATCTACAAGCAATCGAACTTCGGACTCTACGGCACGGCCAAGATCCGCTACGGCAACATGGTGTCGGAAAAAAACGAGATCAAGACGCGGCGGCACTGGCGCCCGAACGTGCACTTCAAGCGGCTGTGGAGCGAGGCGCTGGCGCAGTTTGTGCGCATCCGCATCACGACGCAGGTGCTGCGGACGGTGGATAAGTGCGGGGGGCTGGACGAGTACCTGCTGGGCGAGAAGGCGCAGCGGGTGAAGGAGCTGGGGATGGGGGGGTGGAAGCTGAGGTGGCGGATTATGCAGACGGAGAGGGTCAAGGAGCGGTATAGGAGGCAGAGGGAGGCGTTTGGACTTGCGCCGCTGCCGGCAAATGGTGGCGGGGTGCCGTTTGCTAGTGAGGAGGTTGTCGAGAGCTTCATTAAGGAGTATGATGCTGAGTTGGCGAAGGACGTGGAGGTTGAGATTGGTGATGGGGAGGGAGAGATGGTTGAGGAGGAGGTGGTGGGAGATGGGTTTATGGAGGAGCAGCCTGCGAGACGGTCGGTGAAGGATGGGAAGGTTGTTTTATAGGTTGGGCTGGGAGACTATAGTATGTATAAAGATGTATCAGTATGTATACAAGTGTATGGAAGTGATTTTCCATTTTAAGCATGTTCCACCGGGCTTCCAATTGCACGGAAGATGCAACAAAAATGGACCTGAAGGCAGTTTTAAAGCAGTTTTCAAACTTAACATCCAAATTACAACCCTCTTTTCTCTTCTTTGCATTTACTTGTATCAATAACCCCTTCTATTGCTTATTCCGCCTCTGAATTGGAACTGCTGCAACTGTTGGAACACCACGCACCAGCACCCGCTCTTCCTTCCTTCATGCTGCAATAAACCTTAGGAGCAAGGCAGGGCGATGAAGGCGAGCGCTATCTCTGGACAAGGGTTTTCGGCATATTTGTAACTCGGTGCTTTCCTCTGGTCTCCTCTACTCTAGTCTAGTCGTGGGTTCGAGTTCTCACCACACGGTCTAAGCGTATCAAATACCTGGGCTATTAGACAGGGTCTATTTACATCTATCTTGATGCACGATATTGGACACGGAATCAAACATGAGAAATTATCACCCTGCTCAACGTCAACTTCTTGTCTTTCTATTTGCAATTCAAATCGCCGAGACGTGATATTCCGAGCGTGTTATTCGTAGGCTGCCGCGTACACGCTGCTAGCTCGCACACATCTGTGGATCGAGCTGTATGCTCGTATCGTCTTGGTGTAAGTGTCAATACAACAAGACGTTAGAGGTGTAAACTACTGGTCAATACTACGGAGCCTGCCAATTGTATAAGAAGGCTGCGCTGGCTGTCGAAGGTTACGGGATAGGCCCAGAGAGAGAAGGCTCAATCGCCATTCTTTGACTGGAGTGTGTTTTTGGATGGACCGGTTTGGCACTATGCGCGGGCACTAGTGAAGCCGGTTTTCTCGAGGACTGAGATATCGGACATTGATCATTTAGCGTTATTCACCGATCGCTTTTTTAGAGCTTCTTCTAGACGATAGACTGGTGATCGATGTGCAGCCTTTGATGCATCGACTAGGAGGTGCACTTTCCATCCGTTTATGCTGGAGGAAACTTGCATACTAAGAGATAACCAGTTTCTCGATCTCTCGATGGACTTCCTTTACTTTTTGGAAGGTCATTAAAGGCATGTAGCTCAGAAGTGCCTGCCGAGTGCACGGAAGTTCCCGAAGCCTTCAAGAAATCCCAGTCTTGTCTTGGGTCACCAAGCGCAGGAGGCTGGATGGTTGCAATCCCACTTTAAGAATTCCAAAGGGACAAAGAAGGGACAGAAGCCTACTGTACTCCAAAGCCTATGAGTAAGTTGATGAACAAGTCGCTCGAGCCCTGAGAGACGACGATAGAGAAACTCCCTAATAAGTGATTTTAGCTGTGAAAGAGCGGCAGGGGAAAAGATTAATAGCTTTATATAGGATCTGGATTTAGAGGTATTTAGGAACTGGATTATATAGCGATTTCTTGAGCGGGGTTATGAAACTACGTGTTGCACAAACAGGTTTCTTGCATCTCCTAGAGGAGCTAGAAGGTGTTTGGTTACTATAGCTCTCTAAGTTTAGTGTTTGTTAGCCAATGAACGAGATTCTACACCTTTCACCTCTTATATGACTTCTCCATACCCCTCTTCACATTATACTTTTGGCGTCATTAGAGAAAACATTTCGCTCCACTTGAAGGCTGTCTTCAGCGGTATACCTAATCTCACGCTCAATGCAAACCTGAAATTCCGCGGCGATTGAAGGGCTGCTATAGCCGGCCTGGTTCGGCATTATCAAGATATTACAAGTGACACACCATTGTTAGGCTTGTGGTTCAGAACCCTCTGTTATGATCTTGGATACTACATGGACGGTTTTTACTCCCTTAAGGTTTTCAATGATTCACAGTCGGCTGAGTATGGTCTTGCGTGTTGAAATTTGAGCTATTGCTAGCTAATTTTACTCAAGCATCTCCACATGGTCTTGGCTGTCAATTCCTCCAGCTCGTAGTATCACTCAACTAACAAAGTCTATCATAGCGTTGGAGAGCGATGGAGACCACCACAACCAACTAAGGCTATTGAACTGGAGTATAGAATGTGAAGGAGTCCCTTTCACCTCGCATCTTCTTCGCTCTCGACTTCTTATTTCCGGCCTCATAATGCCATTGGGCACACAGCTGCCACCACCAAGAGGCAGAAACCCCTATCTATTAATGTTTGAGCTCCCGGCAAATGCGTTTGTCTCAGTTACTCTGTATCTGGATTTTACTGCCAAGGACAGAATAGGGAACAACTTGTATCTACTTTGTCTTTTTTCTATTACTGCAGAGAATAAGCAAGCAAGAGGGTTCTGAATATTATCGGCTAAAGCAGGCAGCCTTCGCAGACTAAGAGGTCGGACTGGCCGTTTTAATGAGTCAGCCTAGACAAATCTGGTGCTTACCTAAAGTTGTATATATAACCCCTGAAATATTTGTAATCTTCCCCCCTCCTAGCTATATATAAACAATCATTAAGCTGTAGTTTCCATTATAGCGCTGTTATACTACAGGGTGACGTTTTAGAATCGCGTTAAATGCCTATTATAAGGGGTAATAACAGCGAGCAAACACCTACGAGAGATATTACTAAAAGCATTTGTAGGGGAGTAGTAGTATACAAGTGCTAGTTCTTAAGACAACCAAATCACATAATTACTTTATAGAGAGGGGGCTTTAACAAGAGGGATCCGCAATTGCTCTAGCAGGACCCTTATCAAGGGAGCAGAAACGGATTCCCGAGCAAATCCAGTAAGAAAGCTATAGCCGGAGCCGAAATGGGTTTTACACTATAGAGTGCATGTGGATGCAGGGAATGCTCACTCTTAGCTCAGGTTAAAGCAGCAGCTATTCGCGTCCGAAGACTGAAACAGAATAAGCAAAAGAAAAATTATTTCCGAGTCGAGGGGGATTTTACCCCCTTCCACCCCCCCTTTTCTCACCTGAGGAGCTCGCTTATATGGACGACGGGACGGATCCACACTTTTTTTGTACGGCGAAAATGTCTATATATATGGAACAGAGTTCTTATATAGTCAAATAAGCTTACTTGAACAAAAAGGAAATCACATTTTTATTGTTTACTATAGTCTACTTGGACTACTTCAACGTGAAAGTCTCACCTAGGTAGTACGTACGTCTTAAAAAGGGTTATTTACCCGTATAAGCTACTAAAAGATAAAGGCTAGGTGCAGCTTACGGATCTGTACGTTTCTACGATAGCGACACAGCCCAAAAAAAACACGAAAAAAATACCTGAGCTTGGCTCAGGGTCATGAACTCATGAGAATACTCTCTGACGGGGCTGTTGAGATATTAGTTATTGCTGGTGAGACGGATCATTTAAGATAACTTACAGTCGAACCCCGATCTCCCGCGCATTGTCTGTGATGACAAGCGGAAATCATAACCGTTAGACCATCAAAGATGAGATGTTTTTAACCACCAAAGATGATTTTTTGATTACATTTCTGGTTATTTCATTATATAACAGACTTCGTTGCCACTTGAGTGCGGTTAACTGGGAAGGGTTAGTTAAGCGAGGCGCTAGAAAGTAGTGCCATTCTCACTAGAGTAGCTAGGCTCAGCTAGGGCGGCTGGGATCGTCAGGGGTTCTGGGGATTCGGGTGAAGCAGACTTCAGACAGCTGTGAAACAAACCGAAGCTCCCTTTTCACTGATATCAGACGCACCAACCGAGTAGTTGACCATGATTAAGGCAATAAGGTGCAGGTATATAAAACCCCGCCTTCTTTCCCATTTTTCGCATTCTGCTCCATTTCCCCATCATCTCAAGATGTTCTTCTCACTTCCCGTCGCATTGCTCTCTCTCATCTACCTCACAAATGCTAGCCCCGATCTTGGAATCCAAGGGAATCTTTGCTTCACTCCAGATAAAAATACATTTCTTAATTATTCCCAATTAATCAGCGAGGATCTTTCAGCGGAAACTTGCATCCACCGCGAACGTTCTGTCCGGATCCCAAAACCCAAGCCGTGGTCGCGAGAACCACAATGTCTCATAGAGAAGGGGACAAATGAAAGCTACTGCGTATATACCAATGAAAGATTCGCAAACGGGCGTGGAATCTCCTTCTTCACAACCCCTTCCATCGCCGAAAAAGTTGTACATCTTCCCGCGTTCACAGACCCGAAATTACACAACCACGCTAACAAATTCGATGACGACCCGCCGTGGGAGATGAGGAATGTCCCCGGACGAGGAAACGGACTGTTTGCAACCAGGACTCTACACAGGGGAGATATAATCTTGGCGAGTACGCCAATGGGAGTTTACCAGAGCGATGCTTTCTTCCCGGATTACGAGCTGGGATACAAGTACCTTCGGAAGTCATTCGACCAACTGCCCAAGTCGTCGCGAGAGATATTCTTGAGAATGGCAACGCATTCTCCGGGAGATGCGGTTATGGAGAGGATTAATACGAATGCGTTTGCTGGGGACTTTGAAGGCGCTCCGCATTTTCTTTTGTACCCAGAGACTGCTGTAAGTAAATGTCTACTTGCCCCACCACATCACATCAAATCGCATGACCAACGACTAATTCATAAATGCAAGCTTATGAACCATGATTGCCGTCCCAAGTGTGTATTGTATGATTTCTCCAACTGAAAGCATTCAACTGATCAGTTTAATATCAGTGCCATGTATTACCACAACGCTTCAACGCTAATCCACGCTACCCACGCATCCCGAACCATCCACCCAGGCGAAGAAATAACCATTACATGTCCCATCCCCCTTTCCGACTACTAACCTAAGACTTAACTAACAATCACTAGACATCAATCTCCTTCAACCCCGCTCCCAGCGCCAAGAACTCTTCTCCTCAATCTGGGGCTTCACCTGCACCTGCCGCCTCTGCACATCCCCCAACTCTCACCTCTCCGACACGCACGTCTCGCAAATCCTCAGTCTCCAAAACACTCTCGTGGACCCATCATCATCATCACCCCAGAGCCACAACCTCAACACATTATTGATCCCCAGCTCCCAAGCGACCCCAGAAATGGCAGAGCAGTTACTAGCGCTATACGCGAAAGAACATCTGCACGCGGCGCTAGGCACAGGACACCTGCTCGCAGCGCAGGTATACAACGGCGTTGGGGATGCGCGGAAGGCGGTGTGGCATGCGAAGAAGGCGGTAGTGTTAGGGGTTGTGGGGAGTGCGGATCCTGAAAGCGATATGGCGCAGATGAGGGAGTTGATTGGGGATCCTAAGGGGCATTGGAGTTTTGGGATCAGGAAGAAGAGGTAGGTAGGTAGGCAGAAAGGGGTAAGTAATAATTGAAGTAATAGGGCTTATCTGAAATACTTGTGCTAGTTTTTAAATGTGACACCGCTTGCTTTCCCGCATATCATTTTATCACATGGTTATGATTCCGGTCGCTCTGATACGTTAAAAAGCACCAACTCATCTCAACATAGATTTATCTCATATATCTGTTCATCATGCTGCTGCAGCCGGCTCTCTAAGCATCCAAGCCCGGCTATAAACCCCCTGCCCTCCATACTTCTCCAACATAACATCATACCTCTCAACCACCTTCCAGCCATTCCTCTCATACGTGCTCACAGCCTGCGGCGTACTAGAAAGCCAGATCCTCGCCCCCGTCTCATCCGCCTTCTTCTTTCCCCATTCTAGCAGCAAAGAGCCTATGCCCTGGCGCTGATACTCAGGATACACAAACAATAAAGACAATGCTATGTTCAAGTTAAATCTCAACATCCAACACTCACACTCACTGACAAAGGATGAGAAAGCGCGGGCGCGCGCGCAGAACTGAGGGGGAGCAAATCCATACAGATATCTTTCAACAAATCAACATCCCTGTCATAACACCCCTTCAATCCCATCACCATCTCATTCCACAACTCCATATTCACCCTCGGAATAACCGGCAACCCGGCTCCGCCCGCTGCTTTCACAGGCAGACTTTCCTTTGGCATATTCCACGTTGCCAATCCCACAAGCTCCCCATTTTCATGCACGGCTTTGAGCGTTACCTTGTCTGATTTCTGCACTGGGGAAAAGAGTCCGTTTAGGGATACTGTGTCGTGGGTTCCGGGGGGCGCGGATCCCCAGATTAGCGGATATGCTGCATCGGAGGCGGCGAAAGAGGCGGTTGTTAGGGATGCGAGCGCTGGGGCATCTTCTTCTGTTGCTAGGATGATTTTGGGTGGTGGAGGGGACATTTTGGGATATCGATGTAGGGTGTTGTAATTATGTTTTTGATACAAGGTGTCTAAGCTAAAGTAAATGATAAAAGCTCGGGAGAGTGCAACTAACAGAATACTTTATATCCCCCTCTAAAAGTATTTGACCTCGCTACTTTTAACACACTGTATGAGTCACTTGAGTCTACTTTACCCCTCTCCTATTTTTCCCCATTAGGAAGGTGGGTGGGAGTACCAACATAGAATTATATATATCTTCTGAAAGATCAGGAGATAAAGACGCGATTAACATCTCATTATAACTTTTATCTTATAACTAGCCTAAGAACACATCGCTTTTCAGACTACTGATTAGTTAGAATAATGCAACCTAGCAAGTCTTCCAGTGAAGACAAATTTCGTAATTAAGTATTGTGGCACAGCCACACGTGACGGACGTGAACCTTCATGTGTAAATGTCACCTTAATACTTGGTAAAATTTGAATCTATAACTTTTGTTATTTTGTTGAACTAGAGAAGTGCATAGGGTTAGATATTGTTTGTTATCTAATAAGTTACTTTGGTTAAGTTATAATTCATATAAGAAGTGACATCTGCTTTTTACCTCTTATTTGATTTTGATTTTGATTTTGATTGATTTTGGATACTATTATTATAAAGTTTCGCAAGCACAGGATTCAATTGTGAGATCGGGGGAGAGATATCACTACTACACTCTTACTCCATTTCGCTCCCCAGGAGTTGATACTTCAGCTGAATTCTCCATTTATCAATTCCGCCCCTGGCTCACGGCAGACTGAGAAA
This sequence comes from Lachnellula cervina, assembly GCA_007825325.1. Classification (NCBI taxonomy): domain Eukaryota; kingdom Fungi; phylum Ascomycota; class Leotiomycetes; order Helotiales; family Lachnaceae; genus Lachnellula; species Lachnellula cervina. The sequence continues at coordinate 12,053 of QGMG01000521.1, read as the reverse complement.
ATGGCACTGTGTAATCAAACCCTCAGGTAAAATGTAATATTAAAGTGTCGATAATGACAGGTACTAGTTTGTCTGCGTATTTCTGGTTTGCAATGTATCGTTACCCCTATTTCTAAGCGAGACTATAAACATTTCGACTTACTCTTTACTTGATGAAGTCGGTGTCCTCGGCATCTCGATTTACGTCATTGGCTTTGCTACGGGGCATGTATTTCAGGTGCTATATCTGAGCTGCAAGGACGCAGATGGCCCGTTGTTGTCTCGTTGCCTTATGTTTGCAGTTTTCCAACTCGGAGTCGCGGCTAGGAAAGATCTATAGACTATCCTGCTGTGCTGATTTTGGTTAAAACATTCTATTATTTTCTATATAAAAATAAAAACCAGAATGGACTAGAGCATGAGATGAATACTATAAGCTTACCGTTAGTAACCTCGTCGACACTTTTTAACCTTTGCTCTTCAAATTTCTCATTGATTAAAGGTTTCTAGCTTATAAGTGAAATTACTTATAATATTATAGGACTTATAAATTTCCCCCTTTCCTAGTTGGCCACTTGTACTTAAAATTAGGTGGCTAAGAAATTAATACAGATTTCTTAGATTTATTATATAATATAGCTTATTATAACCTTGCGCAGCAACCGCAATCAAGTGAGTTTCTATATACTTAACCTAAGACTACTATCTTCAAGTACTTGCTAATATTTGGAAGAGAAGGAGAATGTCGTCTTTGAAGCTCAATTGCATTGGATGTAAAAGAAAATTATAAGGATTATCCATTACATCATAGCTTTCCTTCTGCCTATGAACGAATTATAGGCTAGCACTATGAAGTCTAACCTTCACTCCTGTTCCGCTCCGATTTTCAATCGCGGTATGCAATTTGATCCCCCCCGGTCCTTCCATGTTCTCAACTGCATCAAACCGCTGCAAGAACCTCACAAGTAGCAAACTGGCTTCAGTAAAGCCGAATTGTTCTACATGCCAAGTCAGCAATATATCCGGACACAATTTGAACGCGTGAACTTACGGCCCAGACATTTCCTTGGCCCACCCCCAAACGGGATCCACTCCCACCCGACTTTGCGCCCTTCCCACCTCTCCGGCCTAAACTCTTCAACATCCTCGCCCCAGATGTCTGGGCGATGTTGCATCGCATAAGCAGGTATCAGCACCTGAATCCCCTTTCTTACAAAAATAGAACTCGTACCGTCTTCTCCTCCACCACGGGGCAACGTCGTATCACGTAGCGCAATCCGCTCGTTCATGGGGATGATGGCCACGATGCGGATCACCTCGTTTAGCACATGCTGTATATACGTGCAGGAACGAAGCTTCTCAAAAGTGATATCGGCGCTGCTCGTCTCGGACCCGAAGTTCGCCACGATGCTGGACCGCAGCCTGGAGAATGTCGCCGGGTGCCGGGATAGGAGGTAGAACGTCCAGCCCATGAGCGCAGCTGCCGGATCCCGTCCTGCCAGTAGTGTGTGCAGTGTTTCATTTCGCAGTTCGGTGATGTTTTGCGTCTCTTTTACTAGTTCATCTAGGAAGACAAACTTCCGCGTTCCTTCGCCTTCTAGTGGTGGGCCCCTTTTGGCTGTGAGACGGTCTTGGACGAGGAAGTCTATCACTTTGTGGACTTCGGCGCAGTGGGCGTTCATTGTCTTCATAGGCATGAGCCAGTAGAACTTTCCAAGGGCACCACGCTTGTCAACGAGATGTTTGGCTTCGTCGAGATGGCGGGCAAAAGCTGCGCCATCGATCCCGTTGTCGGCGTTCTCTAGACCTGCAATTGCAGCTTGGGAATTCACGGACTGACCATAAAGAAATTCTGTGGCTACATCCAGGCTAAAATAGAAGAATAGGGGTTGAAGGTCAATGGTTGAATTCCAGCCCTTTTCCTGTGTTTGAAGTATGCCGAGAAACGTTTGGATGTGCCGGTCAATAAGATCCAGGTTCGAGATTTCATCTTTTGAGAATTGTGGCCGGACGAGAGCGCGTGAGTGTTTCCATTGCTGTCCCACTGACGTGAAAATACCTTCGCCCAGCAATGGCATGAACGCATTTGCACGGGTAGCACTGATATCGTAGTCAGAGGACTGTGCGGAGAGCATGGCCTTGACATTCTCCGGATCGCGAGTTACGAGTAGCTCGTAGTCCAAGATAGGAACCCGAACAGTGTGGATGTTACTCCCAACCTCATTCATGGCGGAAATAACATATTGAGGACCTCTGTCTTCTTTTGTTGCTTTGATTGACTCCTTCAAACGAGATGTTCCCAGGAGATTATTGCTGTGCAGAGTAGGTGCTGGGAGACAGCCTCGTCGGGCTGCTTCGGCATGATACCGCTTTGTCTTTTGCTTGGACAAAACTACTTTGTAAATGACAAAGATAACAAAAGCTGTGATAACGGTCAAGAGGTACATTGAGAACAAGGGGCTGACCATACAACGACGGTCAGAAACTGCTGCCAATTTCACTTGTGAGTCAAATGAGTGGAGAGATAGAAATGCTGACAGCTCAAACCGTTCAATATCTCGAGATATCTCATCCTACTAGACAGTACACGCATCGGCCATGAATTTTGACTTTATGGCTTGAAGTTTCCAGCTGAGGTTGAGCTTTCGAGGAACCTCGGCATCATTGACTATCCAGCTCAAGACTAGCGTTGTCGATCCACATGACAACAAAGCCCATGCCATGCTTGAGAATCTAGTCTAGGTAGGAAGCTTAAAATAATAATATCCATGATCGACGTATGAGGCGCTGGCATTGATGGTGCCGCAGCCGATGAGAAGCTAGCCTTATCTCGGTTAAAAAGGGGGTCGTGGTCCTTATCCATTCTTAGCGAGCCCCTAAGTTTCGTGCCAGCCCGCAAACTTAGCTACATGTGAACAAGCCACGCAACGCCACTTAGCCATTTTTCAGCCCAATGCGTCAAGCCTTGGTGGAAGGAGGAACTTCCGCCCTAAGTATCGAATCGGAGCTAAGCTGCTTATCGCGGCGCGGTTCGTTAGTACTCTACTAGTCTAGTTCCTGTCCTGAATCCCTACTGCCGATCATGTCCTCGTGCCCGCCAGCCACTACCGGCGCCCTAGATTCTCTAGTGTTGCAAAGTTGGCCTTAGTTCCGGCTTCAATGACTTGGAATGGCAGGGGTATTAGGATGGTCCTGAGGCTGCTGGAGCCTGGATGAAGATACAAAATTTAGTGATGTGATGATGATTAATATTGATTTGGCCCGTTCCTGACTCCTGAACAAGGCCCCACAACAGAGTGGTGTTAGTGAGTTTTGACCAGGTCCCGCAACCTTCCGTCATTCTTGTTTACTACAGGTTTCTGGCATCTAACCAACATTTACATCCTCCTCATCATTTACGTCCCTTACAGCGTTACAGTTCAGTCACATCGCTCTCCAATTCAAATTCAACTCCAACACCAAAATCAAAATCAAAATCAAGTTCAAATCAAGTCACAATGCAATTCAAGATCGCTCTCACGTTCGCCCTATTCACCAGCATCCTCGCTGCCCCTGTCCCATCTGTGCGTAAACCACAAGCTGCCCTCAAACATAAACAAAGTTGATTTTCTAATACTGCAAAGGAAACTAAGCGCGACCTGGTCACTTTTGACTTCGATCCAGCTGTCAATGTGGACCTTCTGAACGATCTCTGTATCGGAATCGCTGTTTGCAATCCTGTTTCTGTGGTGGATACGAGAAAGGAATAATTGAAGTGGTGATTGCGTTACAAACTTTGGTTTTGGTATTTGAGAAGGGAGTACGGAGTAGGATTGGGTTGTATTCTGTAGGGTTATAATTGTAATAAAGCGCTGGACTCGGAAGGGACTTGAGGAAATATAATTATAAGTGACCACTGGACTTGAAAACATCGAAATGCTTGGAAAATAGATTTGTCCATAGAACTTATAGTTGACCATTAAATTTGAGAATCCAGAGAAATGGTTGCAGTAAAAGAGTTTTGAGGATCTAGTGAATTGTTATATTGGAAATTTTCAATTCTGGTCTATGGGATATATTACAAAATTAAACTCTACCTCTAAGAGAGTGTTTCTCCTCCCAAAACATTATCAACTTCAAGCATTCAACAATGTAGTTTTCAGACTTACTCCATCTCTCGGTCTCAACACCAACCTCCACATTTTCAAAGTCTCTGGATCTGCAACTGTCTCATCACGTGCAAACTCAAACATACTCAACAAACAACACAGCAAAACCTTCATCTCTGTCTCCGCAAACTTGCGCCCGACGCACCCTCTCGGTCCTTGCAAGAAAGTCATAAACGCATTGGTCGTGTACGTCTCGGGCAATTTGTCCCAACGATCAGGGTTGAACTCGTTTGCCGTAGGACCCCAATACATCGGCAATCTGTTGATAGCGTTGGCCAAGACGTAGATGACAGTCCCAGCTGGTACTTTGTACGGCCCTAGCATATCGTCCGCGATGGACTGTCGAACGGTCATGGGAATCGGTGGGATGTATCTCAGAGATTCGCGGCATACGTTGTCGAGGTATGGAAGCTGGTCCGCGTCTACCTTTGCGAGTTCAGCCGGGTCGTAGCGCGTAGCGGGGTCGAAGAGGAAAGGCATGTGGGCTTTGATTTCTGCGCGGAGCTTGGCTTTGATGGCGGGGTTTTTGGAGAGGAGGTGGAGCGTCCATGCCACGCCGGTAGCGGTTGTGTCGTGGCCGGCGCCGAGGAATGTCATTACTTGGTCGCGCATCGTCTCGAAGGACAGGCCCTCCTCGCCAGCTTGCTTCATCTTCAGGTTGTCTTTTGAGATGAGTGCGATGATATCCTTGTGTGTGGTGTGGGCGGCTGCTTGGCCTTCTTTCTCGGTGATGATCGTGGTGGCTGTGTCCAAGATAATATTTCGAGCGGCTTCCATATCGCGGTTCATTTTCGCAGGGAGGTATTTGGTGCTTGGAATAAATGCTTGCAGGCCGTGAAGGATACGGGATCCAATGTCGAATGCAAAGACAAGACGATAAGCCTCACGAATTGGCGTTTCTGGGTTCTCGAGGGAATTGATATCTGTTCCGAAACCAGCTTGTCCGATGATATCCAAGGTGGTGCGATTAAGCCATTCAAGGACTTCAAAGCATTTAGTGGTAACACGTGCTTCTGCCATTTCTTCCCTCCAGAGCTTGGAGAGGAGAAGTGACTTTTGCCAGAAGACAGGAGATAGGGCTCGGATTGATGCAATTGAGAATCCGGGCGCAAGTGCTTTACGCTGATGAATATGCTCATTGCCCTCGGCGAGCAGGACGCCTTCGCCGAGAATTCGAACCATCCAAAGCTTCGCGCGAACCGGCTTGGGGTAGTTGTAGGGATTTTTGACGGTCATCTGATGAATAGCCTTGTCGTCCGCAATAGCCAGACGTTCGGCGCCAAATGGAAAGAAGTATCGGATGATCGGACCATGTTCTTCGTGCCATCTTCGTTGAGGAACTCCGCATTCAGTGGTAATGACTTCGAAGAACGCGCCCCAAAGTGGAAAGCCAGGAACTGTTGGTACATGTCGAAGCTCGGAAATGTAAAACGGATAGATGTACGATGAGTACAAAATCACATAAGCTGGTATAGTAGCTAAGTAGACCCATGGGAGGGTTTGAACCAGAGAAGAAGATGTTGTTTTAGAAATGACAAATGCAACTATAGTTGCAGCTCCGATGAGATGGAGAAGTCCAAATTGTGCCATGCTGGTCAGATTTTGAACAGGCCAGTACAAGATACAGAGAGGTGTAAACAATTTCGAGGGAATGTTGCAGTAGATAAGACAAACAGAAAGGTTATGGAGTCCACGAATTTATGGAGGTCTAGCACAACAAGTTGCGGGTCTGTACGGAGTTGATATGCTAATCGATATTTAAGAAAATCCTCGCCTTAGCTTTGTAACTTGAAATGTTAAATGTGAATAAGTTATTCCCTAGCTCCATATTGCAGAGATCGACATATCTTTGATGGCCAAGCGTACTGGGTGGACTCCGTCATCTCAAAAGAATAGGTTAGTCTATTTCACCCTTCTACTAATATGTTTGATATGACGCAAGTGAGACGAGAGTTAGGCGCTGAACCTGGTATACTTGACAACCCTAGCTGTTGCATTGACACGTGTAGCTTGCTTAACAAATGCATGTAGGTGTAAGTGAGATTCAATATTATGTGAAGACTTGACACTAGTAGTTTAAGCAAACTAAACTGACACGCAAGATGCAGTCAGAGATATGATGCAAAGAGATCGACAGACATGATACGCTACGGATGCTTGCAAACACAAACGAGTTCCAGGAAAGGTTTTGGTCGCCGAACGCTTGCATGAAAAGTTCGTATCCGGCGCTGGCGTACCGGGTTATCAGCTATGCACGATATTGGGAGCAGAGCTGAAGACGAAGATCGCCCTTTGCAAAGTTTGATATGGAGGCCAATATAAAAAGCTTCGGCTTCAGCTTAGAAACTATAGGTAATTCGGAATGTTGAAGTTTCGATTGGCTATTGCTGATAAAGCCCATGTCAGTGATCGGCACTTAAGCATGGTCAGGCTGAGCTGTTGACTCGTTGTGAAATACTACAAGTAACGCTACTGATTTAGCTGGTATTTCCAGCTTTTAATCTGAAAGATAAAGCCAAAGCACTTTACCTAGTTCAGCTGAGGCGGCTCGCTCTTCGTAGCGGCCCCACTCTCTGCGTCTGCCATTATTGCATCTTTTTATGGGGAAACTGTACCCATCTATTTTTAAGGGATTTGACAACTCCGTAGATTTAGAGATCTTCGTTGATCCACTTCTTGGTCTTTGGTTCTGACAGGGTTTGTAGCTCTTACGGCAATGTCCATGCATTGGGTTGTACCTATGATTAGTGATCCAATCAATGGTAAATGATAATACTACCCACAAGTACCCATGTCCCGAAAATCATAGTGTCGGATCTGTCCAATTCCATTAACTTGAAAGGAGTAAGTTGAGTATAAATTTACTCCGTAAAAAGCCCCTGACGGATGTGGCTACAACGAACTTAGTCGTCAGACAGTTGCTTCCGATCTAAGAATTGATCTTCTCTTACTCACAGTAGTCGAAGTAACATTAAAGTAAGATCCCTGTCTTCGACTTTGCGGGATACAAAGCTGTTCAAGATAAGAAGCCTTGCAAACCAGTTCAAATCTTCTTGGATATCCTATTCATCTTTTCCAAACACCTTGTTCTGTGTATAGAACACACCGAGCCAACTTCACCATGTCGGACGCCAGCTTCCTTACTCATAGCGCAGTGCTTTCGAAGCCAATCCAAATCAGTGTGTCTCCATGGGCAAATTTCGACAAAGTATGGACCGCAATTATGGGTTACTCAGCGAAAGACTTCAGATTTGTGGCGGGAGAGACTCCTTTGTCAACTTTCACTGAAACGACCGCAATTATAGCGGCATATCTTATCATCATCTTTGGAGGGAGAGAGATCATGCGCAACCGACAGCCTCTCAAGTTGAACGGTCTGTTCATGGCTCACAACTTTGTGTTGACAGCCATCAGCGGTGCGTTGCTGGTACTTTTTGCAGAACAGTTGATTCCAACACTCTGGACTGGTGGCCTATACGAGAATATTTGCGGTGCTAGCGGATGGACTCAACCATTAGTAGTCTTCTACTATGTAAGTTGTTTACATTATATGAGATTCACAAGCCTAACTCGTTACAGTTGAACTACTTGGTGAAATATGTTGAATTGATTGATACTGTCTTCTTGATGGTGAAAAAGAAGCCCCTCAGTAAGATTTGATCAATTGAAAATTTCAGAAGAAACATTGCTCATTGAACTATAGCATTCCTTCATTGCTACCATCACCCAGCCACGGCGTTGTTATGCTATACCCAACTCATTGGCAGCACCTCGGTATCATGGGTTCCAATTACATTGAACTTGACAGTGCATGTTGTCATGTATTGGTACTACTTTCAGAGTGCTCGCGGTATCAAAGTTTCCTGGAAAGAATGGATCACTAGACTCCAGATCTTCCAATTTGTTATTGACTTGGGTTTGTGAAGCCACTCTTACATTATGGTATTAAATGCTAACAGCAAATCAAGGGTTCGTCTACTTCGCATCCTGGGATTATTTCACTAGCACTTATGCCCCATCTCTCCCACACGTCGGCACCTGCGCGGGTCACCCGGCCGCCGCCGTCGCCGGAGTTGTGATTTTGAGCTCCTACTTGGTGCTCTTCATCTCATTCTATATTGCCACCTACAGGAAGAGGTCCACTCGCCGTACAGCTGCGAAGATTGCAGGTCAAGCTGAGCGAAAGATGGAAAAGACTGAAGTGCCAATGATGAAGGAAACGGCGGAAAAGGCGACGCAAGCGGTAAAAGCTGCCAACACTGGGATGCATAACATCAGCGCCAGGAGGCCATTTTCATAATCTCCTACGAGAACATTTCCTTAACTGTTGATACTATTTTGGCAAAGCACATGAAAATGGACGCGGGTATTTAAATTAATAATCATATAGACATAATGAAATTGTCTAAGGACATTTGAAAAGAGAAAATTCCGAGTATTTTGTGGAATCAAACTTGTGCGATTCAGATGTCTGTAAAAGTGACGTAGCTGAGAATTTCTAACTCGAGCTCGCAATTGAGTTATTCTGAGAATGCTTTAAGTGTTTTGTCGGGGATACTTCGTAAACTTCTTTATCGCCTAAGACGACGACTCCACATGTAGATACTCCTTAAGGATCCTGCGAGCCTGCGGGGTGCGAACTGTCTTCGGGATGGTTTGATGATCAACTTCGCATGAGCTTACTACTTTATCTTGACATACAGCAAGACGAGGGCGAGGGAGCCAGGTCCAGGAGAGAGCAAGGGAACGATAGGTTGGTTGGTGGTTGCAATAACCTCTTGTCCACTAAACCCTAAGACGGAAAGGGGCAAGCGTTATTAGGATGCTCGGATATGGCAACAGATTCCCGCAGCCACGGCTTAAGCCAATCTTGCAGTGAAACCTCTTAGTTGGATCAAGAATCTCGTAGCATACGAGCTGAGCTCTATAATCAGTAAGTGGCGCGGAATCATTAATTATAGAGTAAGGATAGTAAGTATTATTAACCTTCCCAAAAGAACGGCGAGTAGATAATACAATCCCTCCTTCGCGAATTTTTAAATGAGACACTAAAATTGACCCGCACTACAACATAACACACAACCACGACTAAAATACATCCCCACGCACTCTAATTTGTACTAAAACGCATGTACTATAGCCGGATATCAGTTTGAATTTATTTGTAGGTCAAATGAAGCTAAAATAGTATATATTTAAGGCTCTAACTAGCTAAATATAGACTGCCCAAGCAACTTCCAGGCCTCCCACAGCCGTCCACAGCTCTATAATCTTGTATGCTTAGAATATAGACCTTTAGATACGCTAGATCCTCGTTAGGAGGTAATTGCGCTTGTAAATGATTATAAGGATTGTATATTTATGGGTTGGTTAAGAAGGTGGGAGCAAGAAGAGGCACTACTAATGGTTTTAGATATAAGGCTTAAGGAGGGGGAGCATTTGCAAGGCTCTATTATATAGATTAAGAGGCAATTTGAATGGATAAAGGGAGGAGGTCTATGCATTATTGGAGTATTTGAATTGCATTAATTAATAACCTGTCATCTCTCCATTCTTTGCAATAACAGCTTGCAGCCTCTTAGGCATAGAATCTACCCATTTATTAATTGATTCCTAACTTAACTCCTCCTATGCCTCTATTGCTAATTGACGCGTAACCTCCTCATTCTAATGCTCAAATTAGCGTATCTTCTGCTTTGGCTTCTGCTACGAGTTTTTAATAGGAGTAAGATTAGGCGATTGTATGCAGTTCTTATATGTCTTAATACTATATCTCTTCTTGATCTGCGTTGGGAGGTTCTCCTTCTTTGCCTTAGAAGGCTTTATCTTCTCTTTCTCTTGCTTTTAAAACTCTATAAGCGTAGGAGGACCAAACTTCTTATAACGTGGTGGAGCTTTATAGCTATATCCTAAATTGCTATCCTCTTCTAATATAAATTCGTCTCTAGCCTTAATCTACGGGACAACTATATCTATAAGTATATCCCTATAAACCTTATATATTATCTTCCCATTTGAGTTCCCTAGGACGTTATAGAAGTAGAGGGTGCTCTTAAAGTCAAATCCAATAGCTGCCCACACGTAGAGCCTCTTTAAATCTCCCTTGTTAGGCTCTTTTTTAGGGAAGACGCAATCAGGATAAAGGCGCTCTCCTAGCTTTCTAATAACTCGAATTGTACCCTCCGGGCCAAATCCAAAGTGAACCTTATCACTAAATCGCATATTATGCTAGTCTTCTAGTTCTAGCCGCTCTTGCAATTGCATTCTTGCAAATTGGACGCATATATTAGCATAGCTAGGGGAAACCCAGAATGTTCTACATGCAATATAGTAGTAGTAATTCAAGGAACCAAGGTATTTCTATATTGTCCTTGCGCCTAGATTAATATTAAGCTTATATGCAATTCCCGCCTAAGTAAGGGTCCTGCTATCCTAGCTATTCTCTTAGACAAGCCTCTCTGCCTCTTGTAATTGCTCTAGTGTAAGTCTAGCTTTCTAACCTCTTGTTTCCTCCTTCACTTGACTATTATATAGACGCTAAGGCTTAGGATTATTAAGTATTCGATATCCAGTAGCTCGAGAGACGTCTTTGCGTCTAAAAACTTTAGTTTTAGGGTAGGGAATACCGGAATTCGCAATTTTATTATATTCGATGTGATTTTCGTTAATAAAGTCAATTTTGGACTGAATTCGAGTGCGTTTAGGGGTAGGCCAATGCTCCTAATTATTGTGGGGTACTAAGAATCGTCTTTTCTAAGGTGTAGAAGGCATTTTGGGATGTATTTAGGTGGTAGTATTAATAAAAAAAATATTATGTTTATTAGGGCAATGTTTTGGTGTCTCATTTAAAAATTCGCGAAGGAGAATCCCTACAAGGCTACTTGGTACGCTAGAAGCCAACCGATTTGACCTAAATGTTCTGCACCAAAACCCAGCTACTTCTAGCGTCTTGGCGACGAGACGCAAAGGGCTGAGCAATTACCGTACTAGCTAGATCACTAGATCTATCAGGGTGCTGAATCTACTTTTACGCTAGTAAATTCTTTCATCTCAAATACCCATCTCTCCTTTTGGATCTAGAACTACCGCGCTTCCACGTCACTCCCGCATGCGGCTCGCACACGCATGCAGGGGACTATGCTTGTAAAATCGATATTTAAAAGTGCGGCTAACGAAAGATCTTCTCGTCAATCTGCGTGGGCTAGGCCCTAGAGATATAATAAGACTCCGCTCCTTCTCGCATTTTTTTAAGTCTGATAGTGGAGACTGTTTTTGCTCCACATTACCTATAATTATAACCATTCAGAGCATCTGCTAAGACTTCAAGTTGAGAGCTTCAGAATGGAAAAGACTATTTATAGGCCTGTGCTGAGGCATAATAATATGATTCCCAAAGATCTACTAGTATAACATCTCCGCGCGGCCAAATCGACTTTTTGGAAATAACTTTACAATTACACATCCTATAGATATATAATTAATACTATACAAATCGCTATACCTTATTCCTCCTATAGACAAATTAATAGATAGTGCCTACAAGGCGCTATTATCTATTAGGGGAAAAGGTGCAAATTGCACTAAATATAGTATTATCTTAAGAAAGGAGGCATTATAACTTCTTAAGTTTATAACTGCTATAACACTTGCAACTACTAATAAAATTAATAAATAAAGGCCACTGCCTTTAGGTATAGCAGAAAGCTTTTTAAAATCACTTTTAGAGTACTTAGATAATAAACTATAATAGATTAATAGAGATGTCCTTACTATACTAGCAAAAATTTAAGCTACACTTAAATAATAAGTAATAAACTTCTAAGCCTAGTTATAATTGAATCCCTCTTATATAGATAATATAACACTAAATAGTATATATACAAGCAATACCTTAATATAGTCTAGCATTATAGCAATGCTACTAGC
>QGMG01000520.1:0-25677 GCA_007825325.1 Lachnellula cervina | reverse complement strand
CCAGCCGCCCCTCTCCAGCCCCTCCAACACCAACCTGATCTCCTCTATAGAATACCCCCTCCTATCATGCATAATAACCACTGCCCCCGGCCTAACCATACTCAACACATGCGCCGCATTCCACCGCGCATTTTTAATCTGAGCATCATGCGGATAAACACTCCCCAACGCAACCCTATACCCCAAGGCCCCAAGCACGCGCACCATCTCGCCCGTAAAAAACCCCGAGCCAGGACGGAAGAATTTCAGCCCGCCGGCATTGGCATTAACCGGGAGCAGGGCATCGACGTCCTTGACCTGGCGCACTAGCTCGCTCAACGGGAGCGAGATGGACGGCTCGTCGTTCCAGGCGTGGTTCCCGAGCTCGTGGCCGGCGGCGTGGATGCGGCGGATTAGAGATGGGTTGGACTGTGCCTGGGCGCCGATGATGAAGAATGTGGCGGTGGCGTCGTGCTTGGCGAGTAGGTCGAGGATGGCGGGCGTGTGGTCTGAGGGCGCGTCGTCGATGGTGAGGGCGAGGGTGCGGTGGGAGGGGGGGAGGGGGAGGTGGAAGATCACGGGGCGGTATTTGTGTTGGAGAAAGTTGATTAGGAGGGGTGGTGGTTTGTAGATTGTGTATGCTAGGATCAGGACTAGGAGGAGGAGCGTGAGGAGGGTGAGGAAGAGGAGTTTGGCCATCCTGGCTATAGGTGAGGAGGATTGGGTAGGGAGTAGGTAGTTTGAGTCGAGGGTTTGCTCTTCGTCGTCTATCTTGACATGCTTCCGGGGTGGTTTGGGGGCTTTCAGATATTGTTCGACACGTGAGATGGTTGAGGCTGCGAGGCGGCGGATGCGGCGGGTGAAGCTTATGCGCATTGCTGCGGGCGGTGCGAGAAGCCAGCGGGCACCATTTCCGAGATCCGAGTTTCAAGTATATATACAGCTGTGAGGGGTTTACGAATGCTGACGTTGACGATTATTGTTGGGCGTAAGATATATATGATGCATTTGTGAAGTTGCGATGTTTCCTCTGGTAAAGCCGAGTTTCTACCGACGCGTCCTAAAAAGGCATTTAGTGTACTCTACTTCCCCTGAATTTCGCTAAGCATAAAACAGGCATTCTAGAAGTCGCTCAAAAATATATCAAGGATAATATCAGATCAGAAAATCGCCTCACTCTGAAAGATCAGAATGGATATATCTAAATTTTCATTACTGATTAGAAAAGTGGGCCAGAGAGGTAGTACCCCCATTAGCATCCTATATCCTTAATGCTTATCATAGAGAACTTAACACGAGTCACGGCAGAGCACCTACAACCACTTGGATTTAACCAAGAGCTAATAAGGGATCTCTAACAATATTGCAACTTTGATACCGGACAATTCCTTTCCACTAGTTAAAAGAAGGAAGTGGCAAAGATGAGGTGATATTATATTATTTTTTATGCTTTCAAAGCCCTGTCACTTGGAAAGATGCAACTCACGAATTGCCGAGAGACTCTTGTATTTGACACTCCTAAGCTGGCGACACTGATTTCCACAACCCTCTATCATACAGAGGAAAGACTACGGAGTAGCTACAGTGTCCATGAGTTGCATTCCTACATCCACAACTCTCATCCCATCCAGCCTAGAGCTATCATCACACAACTCATCGTTTCCTCGGAATAACTCGCATCATAACACCGGACTGCTTGGCAAACCATACACCACAAATAGACCACTCTTCCTCAGGCGATGCCCACTCAAGTCTAAAGTGTCTCAGGAGCTGCGGTACAAACTTTGTAATCTCAAGAATAGAAATATTCTTGCCAATACAACTTGTAGCGCCATGACCAAACTACTCATCTCGTCAGCACACACCCAACACACACACACGCACAAAATTGAGCATTTCTTGCAGCATGCTACTCACCGCAAAAGACGACTGTTCCATCAGCCTCAACTGATCCGGCTCAGCATCAAGCCAGCGCTCCGGCCGAAACGTATCGGTGTCGAAGCCAAACACTTCTTTGCTGTGGTGCACAACCCACGCGTTGACCCCAACTATCGTGCCGCCCGGGATGAACTCTCCGCATAGCGTGGCGCCGCCTTCGGGCACAACTCGCTCGAGTGGCATGCCGACGCCTGGGTGCAAGCGCATGGCTTCCTTCATGACAGCCTGACTAGAAAAATCATCAATACAAATTCTTTCTCCTCGCTTGGTTGACATGGGCTTACAGGTACTGCAACTGCTGTCCCTCGCTAAACCCCACATACTCTGAGAACTTGCCCTCTGCCTCCGCTTCATCGATTTCTGCCATTAGCTTTTCGTACGTTCTTGGGTTCTTGACTAGGAAATAGAAGATTGCTCGTAAGGCCATGGCCGTTGTGTCACTTCCTGCAGCGCTACATCACATATCAGCTGAAGTCTTCTCCCGTCGGCGTAAGATGGACCTACAGATTTGCGGTAAGATGGCCGAAGATGTCGAAATCAGACATTTTCCCCGCGTCTTTCTCCTGCACATTGCGAAGATACCCAAGATATTCGCCACGCTGCTCACTCCTGACAGCGCTGCACGACTCCATCATTTGCAAGATCATCTATCCATTATTCATTCATACATCAGCCGAGCGCTTTCATCCAAACAACCGAAAAAGACCCTGAGAGAGAGAAAAGTTGAAACGAAACACACCTCTTCAGTCTTCCCAAACGCATTCATCTTCGCCAGCGCCGGAACACTACCCATGAATCTCTGCAGCGTCACATTCCCCAACAAACAGCGATGAAGTTCCGGCAGCTGACCCACGGCTGACGAATACCTAGCAAAGCCATCCAGCGCGGCAATCGTGCCCCGACTATCCTCGCGGTTCTGCATAAAGCCCAGCAGCCGATTGAACGAGATCTTGCCGATGCTGTCGAACGTGTACCACTGCAGCCACTGGCCGAAATCAATCGGCTGTTGGTTGTTGGTATTATCGGCGGAGAGGGAGAGCGAGTACATGGCGTCGGTAAAGAGCTGCGTGCATTCGTTGATCAGGGGTTCCAGCTGCCGCATGTAGGATAGCGAGTAGGCTTGCGCGATGGGGGCTCGGTAGTTCTTGTGGCGGGAGGGCGAGGGCGTTGTGAATAGGTTGTCTGTGTATATACCCTGGGTTACGACGTCGAAGCTGCGGTAGAAATTCGACTATTGGATCTCAGCATATCTTCATCCTCCCATGTCGTCTCATCTCATCTCATCTCCATTTCCACATACCTTAACAAACCCACTATTAACCCCATAAATCACCCCAATCATCCTCGGATCAGCCACCGACACCTTATTCGGCCCAACCCTCACCAGACTCCCATACCTATCATGCAGCCCGCGATACAGTGTATGGAAATCCCCCCGCGTTGCATGGTAGAACAGATACAAGCGCGAGAACCGCGCCGTCACGGGACCCGGGATGCGGGCTAGTGATGGGCGGAAGGCGACGGCGAGGATCCAGGAGCTGTAGAGGAGGACGCTGAGGATAACGAGGAGTTGCCAGAGGGGTGTGGCATGGTAGGTCCAGGTTGTTACGGGGAGTGTTTCGGACATGTTCTTTGCTTGGGTTGTGGGTTGCTGGCTGGTTGGCTGGCTGAGTTGCTTTTACAAAGGCGTCGGTTCAAGAGGGTTGGGAAGGTGGCGAGGTCTTTGTGGGAATGCGGGCTTTATAGCCATGTTCTGTACGCCGCCTTGCTTACGGAGGAATATATATGCTGTGAATTCCTTTCTGACACCCGCAGACAGACAGATGGCATGTGAATTAGGAGAATGGCGAGATTGGCTGTCCAATGGAATAGCTCATTCATTTAATCTACCTTATTGTTGGGGTTGACTGTTGACTCAGCTCAATGCCGAAGCCTGCACTTGTATATCGGCCTCTGATATTTGTCTTTAAAATAAAAAGTACGGCAGGACGAACTGAGTATAATGGATTCCTAGGAGATATAAGATCCGTGGAAAGCAACTGAATTAAGTCGTTAAAAAGGGGCTTATATATGTAGAAGGGCTTTCAATTCGAGGCAGATAGTGCCTATAATCATGTTAACCTTGCTGGCTTCATTTATAATAAAGGAAAAAAAACAACTGTCAAGTGCGAACTCATTTCACGCAATCATCCAGACACTTACACAGCTAGAAAGCGCAACAACTCGTCACAACTTCCCCTGTTAACTCTTAATCCCAGAATTGCAGTTTCAAAACATCGCAAATACATGCGTAACATTTCACACCACTATCAAACAATCCCAACTACACCTTGCAAACAAACCTTTTACACCTCTAACATAAACCAAATCCAAAACCCGCACGTAAACATAGTAATCTCTTCCAGCGGTCAAGTAAAATCCAAAAATATAATCGCAAAGAAGAAAAACCCATACTGTAGAATACCACCCGTTTAGATGGAGATTATTCTTGTGTGGCATCTAGTTACTGTCAAAGCACGACGTTGAGTGTTGCGAGTTGAGTTGAAAACCAAAGAGAGATAGAGACGTTTACCAGACTGGAAATATCGAAGGAAGGTTGGAAGGTGGAGGTGGAAGTGGAAGAGGGAAGAGGCGTGGTCAGTATCCATCTACTTTTTCATTCTACAATGATGCAATGGTTTGAAAGGGCCAGCTGCCACTGCAGCAGTCCTCGGCCGTGGATGTACAAACAACCTCGATGATATCATATACCCAGCGCAATCAATTGTACATGATAGGGAAAAGACATGCTGTTTCGCCGATTTGGTAGAAGAGGAGTGGTGCCAGAAATAGGTGTAAGAGTAAGAGAGGGAAAAGGCGAAAAGGGGGGTTCAGACACAGGATTTGGGGGGTTTAGCCGTGCTGGATGGACAACACGAAATTGAGCGTTCTCATAGGAGAATCTATTCGTTCGGGCCAAATGACCTATGAGCACTGGCGCCGCTATGACATCAAAAACATTTGACGCTGTGCCCCTAAAAGCTCCTTTTGTGCTAGCCATTTGGCCAATAGTGAATACTTTCCACCACCTACGCCACCACGCCACAACACCAAGTTCAGAATACAGTCATTGATTTTCCTTTACAGATGTAGCAACAAAATTTCATCTCATCATGCTTCACTCTCAAATATGGTTCAGATGTATGATGCTGGTTTGATGTTCTCGCTTGGCTTGTTCTGTGGTAGCGTGACATCGAGGATCGCGTTGGGATTGAC
This sequence comes from Lachnellula cervina, assembly GCA_007825325.1. NCBI lineage: Eukaryota > Fungi > Ascomycota > Leotiomycetes > Helotiales > Lachnaceae > Lachnellula > Lachnellula cervina. The sequence continues at coordinate 20,505 of QGMG01000520.1, read as the reverse complement.
TTTTGGCGCTTCCGCCAGAGATTGGGTATTTGTGCTCTCGGTGTTCAAAGGCGTGTTTATTTGGATTGCTGGAGTTGGTGGAGGCTCTTTCAATCCGTCTTCGCTCTGTGTGGGCTCTTGGGTGGCAGCAATGGAAGGAGTGGATGAGGGTTCGACTTTTTCAGCGTCGTCTGATGGGATTGTTGGTTGTGTTGGCTCTGTACTTGTCTTCTGGAGATGATCGTTCGTCCGTTGTTGGTGATCGTTGGATACCTGCAGGGTGGTATCGATATCTTGAGTTAACTGCTTAATCTCCGCCTCCAAGACCTCATCCTTCGACATTGCCTTCTTTGCCTCCCGCAATCTCTCTGCTTCCTTTTCCTTCACATTTCCTCCAACCTCCAACCACAATTCTTCAAGTTCATCCCGCCATCCCAGTGCATCTGCCAGCTTCCTGACACCTTCATCACAATCTCCCAAAAACACCACATCATCCGGTCGGCTGCCAAAGTCGCCAACTTGCTCCTTGTTGATCAAAAGCCGTGGCACTCCTTCGCTTGCAGACTGGGGCAAGCTAGCAAAAGGATGCACGGTCAAGCTAGTGCCCATCACAATAACCAAGTCAGCCTTCCCAGGCACATGCGTATTCAGGTGGAATGCTCGAGGCAGAGCTTCCCCAAAGAACACAATATCCGGCTTCACCAACCCATTGCACTGCGGAACAAGACAGTGCGGCACATCCCCGCTCATCACAGCCTCCTTCATCAAATCATCAGGAAACTCCGTCTTACACTCAATACACCTCTGGCTAGCAAAACTCCCATGGGCCTCTACAATCTTGTCCCCAGGCACGCCAGCCTTCCGTTCCAAACAGTCGATATTCTGCGTAAACAGCTTCTCCAGCATCGATTTCTCATCCAACAACGCAACAAACGCATGCGAGACCGTCGGGAAGAACTTTCCGGGATACAGCTCCTTCGCCAGGACGTAGAACGGATCCGGGTTTTGTCTAAAGTAAGAGATATCGAAGACGGCTTCCGCGTACGGGAGATCTAGACGTGCGAGGTTGGCGTAGAGTCCGGTGTCAGGTGACCGGAAATCGGGGATTCCTTCCGAGGTGGAGATGCCTGCGCCGGTCATCACGACGATGCGTTTGGGGCGGCCATCTTGAATGTACTTTGCTATGCCTTGGATGGAGCGGGAGGAGAGGGTTTGGGGAGGTGTGTCGGGGTCGATCTGTTGGTGGGAGTTTTCCTGACCCATTTTGTCTCGTTTGTAGCGGTTGCTTTGGCCGGAGCCTTTGGAGTGGCGAGGTCGGTGTTTGCGGCCTATTTTGGCGGTGTCGAGTTGGTGATACGAGTTTGGGATGCGGTAGATGGACTAGAAAATAGAAGAGAGAAGAGAGAAGCTGTGTCTTATGTGAATTCTGTTTGTGTTGTGAAGTGGTGCCTAATGGAGGAAACTGGAGTCCTGATTGAAGGATGTGGCTGATGAAAGGCTGAGTCATCACGGCAGCCACAGCAAATAAAAGAGGTTCTCAACCACTCCTTTCTTCTTAAACCTCCATCTATGTATCAAGCACAACGTGAGAGAAACAAGTTGGCCGAGTAACGCCGAGAAAGCTCTCAGCAAGTTGCAGCGATATGCAATAGCAAACTCTGTCTGCTCACGTGCTTCAGTGTATCTCCATTTCCATCTCCGATCCCCTCCCTTGGTTATGTTGTCGGCGCTCACGCTCTACGACTCACTTAAGAGAAGAAGCTTGAAACTTCGATACTCGCCGTCAAAATTCCTACAGATTTCGAACGTTCCCATCAGTCATAATGTAATATTGCTTCTCCCTTCCCCCACACTCCCCAAGTTACCCCGCGTTTCTTTTTTACATCGCACGCGATATTCCTTCACTCATATTCTCATTTAAGATAACTTTCATGACTTTCCTTTGGCCGATAAGTCAAGGCTGGTTCATGAATGCCATTCCCAGTCCATAGCCAGCAGGTACATCAACTCATCATTACAAACCCACCAAATAAATCTCCCCTTCCTGCCAAACCCTCGTATTTTCAAGATATGTAACCCCTCTATAATAAGTTTAACCCAAATCCTTCCTCAATCATCCTGCAAGGTTGGAAATCCTCGGCAAGATGGTTTAGCTCTCAACCATGCCATACCAAGTCTCATAATGGCCGCACTCTGTGTCAAGCATGGAAGACCTCTTGAATTGGCCTATCGTCGAAGACTAGGAATTTTATGAGAATACTTTACCAGTTTTGTCGATGGCGTATCTTCAGCTCCAGCCAAAACGTTATGGGGGTTCCTTTTTTGTGCACCTACCGGACCGATAGTAAAGTACTTGTGATATACCATAAGCATCACGCCTAGGTTCCAGCGAAGTGTTGTAATTCAAGTTCAGGCCGCATTGTCACTGTATGCAAGTTCGAATCATCATATAATGATAGCGTTACTACTCCATCATGCTTCTCTTGATCCAAGCCCCCTGCCCCTCTCCCAAGCTCCAATTCCCATCTAAGTAGGAGAAATAGGCTTCTTCTGCAGCGTCTGCTTAAACACCTGCAACGCCACTTCCGGCTGAAAAGCCGGTACCTCGTGCCCCGAAGCAAAGACCCGCAACCAGCTAAGGTTACCCACGCTCTTATACGTCCCCTTCGCAACACCGCCCAACGTATAGTTCTGCACGGCCTTGCTGCTAAACTCGGCCGAGCCGGAATACTCGATCGCATTTACGGATGCGAAGCCCCCGAACCAGTCGCATACGGCATCCGCGTCGCCGGCCCACTACAACACCGGGGAGTTAGTTATTTCCTATTAAAGACAGTTTCGGGAGTGGATAGAGCTTATATTCCCAGTCCAGGAAATTTATAGGAGGAGTAAGAGTACATGAGACGAAACATAATAGAAGGGGGTAGGGTAAAATCAAAGAGCCAGTTTTGCTTACGATCAAGACTGTGATGCCGGATTGTACTACCGAAGATAGGGTCGGTAGAAATGAGCGTGAGCCTATATTTCGGTCAGTGGTATTTTCGGGTTAGTTGGATGGAGGTGGGATATAGGGTCCGAAGAGGATGCATCAATGGCTGGCATGGAATAGAATGGCTTACCGTCACCAAACTGCGCAAACGGTACATCTACCGCGTCGGAACACTCCGAATAATTCGTTTTCGCACCAATGGCTTTCAGAACAGCCGGATCATTAAGGTAGTTGACATATGTCTCTGGTGGGAAGGGAGCAGAGCCCGGTTGGCGGATATCGTAGGGATCGAAATCTGGGTAGTAGGCGGAGAAACTGCTATCGACGGTGTTGCATTGCTGCTCTGCGTTGTGACACTGCGGTGTCTCTTCTGTGGTGGAGTTGCAGGCCAGGAGAGCGGGCAGGCAGGTGGCGGTGTAGTTCGCCACGTAGGCGTCGGCGATGGAGGTGTTGATGAGGGGGTAGTATGTGTTGTTGACGCTAAAGGATATGTATTCTCGTTCTTGGATTATCGCGTCGTACCATCTATAGGGAGCATCTTAGTATATTTTCGTTGGCTTGGAAGCTTACTCGTATTGAGCGGCATGTGAAATGATGGCTGGGAGGGTTTTAGTATTCCGCATCTGCTTACCCGTTGTTGATACCGAGAGCAACTAGGTTGATTTTCTCGGCATGCAAACTTTTATTATGAATAGCCGCATTCTGTTGTTCGAAATAGTAAGCGAATTCTGTTGGTATTAGGATCTAGTTCATGATTAGTGCAAGTTTAACTTGCCAGGCCCATAGTGTCCTCCGTAAGATTCCGTAAAAAGACCAAAGTCCCGGCTCTCGTATTCCTTGAAATGCGCAAAGAAAGCTTGCAATAGTTTCCATACAAATGGCGCTGCAGAAACGGTCCCAACAACGGTATCATTACCATACGAGAATCCCGTTCCAATCGGTTCGTCCACGTATATCATGTTGGCGTACTCGTTCCAGCTATAAGGGTTCAGAGAAGGAGTCGAAGCATTGTTGTAAAATTGACAAGGACCATTTTCCTAGAAAATTTAGCTTTTGCAATCGAGAGGTGGATGGTTTGGCCGTGCCTGGAATAACGCTATCATGCTAGAGCACCCTGGTCCTCCATTCAACCACAAAGCAAGGGGCGCAGATTTACTATTGTTTCGAGCTTCGAAGAACCAGAACCACATGCTCATATTCTCTAAATGTGAGTTGAGACGTTATCCTTTATTTCAAGGTATGGAACTAGAAACTTACTGCCAACGGAGAAGTAGCCAGAATACTGATTTACGCCAGGCGTAGTCTCGCAAATACCGGAATTCTTGACATAGTCTATCGTGGCACCTGTCGCATCATGCTCAAAAATAGTATGCACAACGCCATCACGCTCCTCAACCGATCGTTTCCCAGCAAATTCCGATCCCTGGAGTATATTCAGACCGAGCACTTGAGCGGCAAGACTAGCGAGTACCGAAACGGCGAGGAATGACGGGAATTGAATAAGCATGTTTTGGAATATCCGCTGGGCGTAGAAATATTTCCTGTGGAGAGAAAAAAGTAAAACAAACAAACACCAGGAACTTTATACTTTTCCATTCGCCATTTGCCTGCAGGTGTGACGTGCTGACGCCGGGACCTGGTGATCTTCCGGGCTCCTTCCTCATCTTCCACACATGATGCATTCATATCGAAGCATGCATGGAACCCGATGCCGCAAGGATCAGATCATTGACCTCCGTATATAACAGAAATTAAAAGCCATGCGGGGTCAGCCCAACATGCCAACATGGTGAGCGGCGCAATCAAGCTTCGCTAGGTCCGGCAGATAATACCGCATAACCAACAGGCGGGGTAGTGTGAGCGGCCAATTGCAATTGCAAATGGATGTTGTTTATGGTGTAATACAGTAGTGAGCTGCTGCAGCTTACGCGACAAACCCCTCATTTGTATGACCTTCCTGATCTGGGGTTGTTTTGAAGATACGATAAGAAGAGCGTAACTACTCTAGGTATATATACCATGTCTGTGTCACGTGCTACGTGATGGGATGGCCTTAGCGCCACCCTATTGCACCTCTTCCACTCAAGTTGCACTCTTCCTGACAACACAACTTACTAAAATATTCGTGTCGCAACTTTATATTTATATCAGTTTGGAACCTTGAAAGAGACTAAGGTCAGAAGAATTTTGTTTTCGAAGTCCATTGTGTAGTTAGGTGGGTGCTTTAATGGGATACGAAGCTCAAGATGTACCTACTGCCGGCTCAGGGGTGGGGGTAGCTCGCTTGGTTTCCTTGTCCGAACATGTGTACTCCGTAAGCGCTGTACAATCAATGTGCTGAGGACACCGCGCTGAGAACCCGCTTCCGCCTCCTTAATGCACACAAAGGATGTGCTTTTCTCAAAGTGCCATACTTTTATGCAGCGTTGTTATGCAGCGTTCTGCTAATGCATGGTTGCAGTTCTCTATCGCGACGACCCGTTGCATAGTGTGTCCGTGTCTTTCTCATACGTTACCGCCTGGGTGGTTCACAAGCCCGGCTGGTGATTCGTCTTCAAACGATATGAATGGTAGGCTTTTGACGCAGGTTGCTCAATCCGTTCATCGAGAAGATAACTGTAAGCATCGTTATACTGCGCTTTTACCTACCCATGCCCAAGAGAATTGCTACACTACGTTATGGAATGCGCTTTATTTGCTGGGTAATAGTAGGTTTCCCTTGTTGGCTCCCTTGTGTTACTGTATTATAGAACACGCCGTTTCGCTTCTAGATCTGCCCTAGTCTCAACTTTTATGTTTATATCCCGAGTCCTTGTACCTTTTGCAACTCTCAGCCACGCTGGTATATAGTTCTTACTAGAGGGATAACTCGTGCCTGTATCAGTTAATTCTATAGCTTTCAGGTTATTGTATACAGTTCGGTGGAAATAATTTCCCAGGGGGCGTGCAGAAGTCGTTGTCGCTGAACTAGTCTCGCTATCTATTAAACCCTCTTTACCGTGGAACCGCACTTGTATAATTTGTCAAAGACTCCCAAGAAGCAAAACTCTAGCGAATGAATTCTGTGAACAGAGGCAATGGGGATAGACGCCTGTAAAAATCAAAGCAAAAGCAGAGTATGCAGGTTGCGATTTGATTATATAAGGACTGAGATGGTGGAACACATCAAGTTTGCGCATGTTGGTGACTATGTTATAGAGAGCATTTGAGTCCAACGATGATAAACAGCAGGAAGTACCATGCTGAGAAATGAGTTTCGACGAAAGGTCATTAACTGTACTCCCTATATTGAAGGTAAACATTTGTGAAGATCAGGAGCTCCTCATACCAATTGGTGCAACTCTTGCAATATGAACTCTGGCTAAACAATAAGCACACTCGTCTAAAACCTCGTCGAAAAGAATAAATAATTTCATGCCAAAATTTGTAATCTTTTGATTGCAAAGGCAGAACCTAAACCACATTATCAAAAACGTGCAAAAATCGAAAAACAAAAAAAAGGAGGTTAGGACACCCTCGAACAAGTTCGACGATCAATTCTTGCAGAAACCTAGACCAGTACACCATTACACGTTGGATGTGTCACATATTTGTTTATTTAAACATATATACCCGCTACCTCTTCCCCCGGCCCGATGGCTTGGTGAATCTGAATGTGTGTGCAAACCAGAAAAGCGCGCGACGATGCGAAGTGCAACAAAACGTCCAGGTTTCCTATTTGGGACGCTTTTTTACTGTAATTCACTGTGAGGGACTACTATATACATCTTCAATAGCTGTTGGTGGCAGGTTGTTTTTGCGCACTTAGCGCAGATATAAACAATACAAACTACTCACGTCTCAGCCCTCCCCTCATATGCGCTTGACATCTAGAGCTGATTCTCAGGTTACAAGACGAGAATATATACTAAGATGTTGATAGCCACATCCAAGAGCCCCTTCTTGGTTTCTTCACTAAGTGGAATTCCCGCACTAATTTCTTTATTAGTCTAGTAACTTAATGCTATCTCCACCTCGCAGGGAAACCACACACTTGACATTTTTGCTTATATTTTTGTTAAAAGAGAGAGAAAGACCGGAGAAACTCTCTGCAGAGATAATGATAAGGAGTGGGATAATTCCAAGTGTAAGCGTGAGTGGTTTTCTGTAGTGTGCAGGGAAGCTAGTAAGCCAAGGAAGACTTACAAAATCTTCGTTGGTTTGGGGGGTAGGCACCTTGCTGATAAAGGCGTAACCTCCGCGCTGCCTATGGGTGCAGTTCCCTAAGAAGTTGCCAGGGTGCTGTTGCATTAGAAGCCCTATAGTATCTCGCGGTGGACAGACGTTTTTGGCACGATGACATTCTAAACCAAGCACGCTTGAATAGCTGATATTAATTATATTATTCCTTCCAGCTGCTCTAAAACCAAAACAACCACTCATATTGTTTGGTCAGCTTTACTAGCTATTCTCGTCTTTCCTTAATCCCCGCAATCATAAAGTTCAATCAACAGGAAACTTCACATACCCCACCCCCTTAACAAAAGTCTGCTGCCAAGGTCCCTGTAACTTCCCTTCAGCAAGCTCCACATAGAGCTTCCCGTGAGCTTCTCCGTTGATGTTAGACCAAGCAGGTCCTCCATCAGCAGTGCGCTCATCCGCATAATAGAACCTGCCATCCAGTCATTAACTGTTTCATCTCGTCAGGAACAATGGCAATCAACACGTACTTGAATCCCTTATCTTTGTACGCCGCAGCAGCAGTGCGAATAACATGCGCCGTCGCGCTCTTCCCCGCACCCAGATCCATCAATCCCGGGATGATAGTCTCATTCAAGTTATTGCCTGTGTAAATAAACGTTTTGGAAGAGGAGCGCGGAAGTGATTTAAAGGCGAGGACAGCTTGTTGGCCTGCTACGAAAGCACTGGTTGTGTTGATCACCAAGTCCTTTTCGAAGTCCTCTAATTTCAGCGACAGCGGATCTTGGGGTGGGTCTTCGGTCAACGCTCCGACTTTCCACATACGCATATATCAGTAAATGTATCTCTCTATATCTCTCTGCTGCATTTGTCGGGCAATATGAATGCAGCTTGCTTACCATTATAAACAACAACACTAGGATCGCCCAACAAGCTTTTCGTCTTGGCGAATGCGGCAACCACGGCATTTGTATTCGAGACATCAGTGGGGATGTGAATTTGCGAGGGTGTATTATCTGATTCTTTCTGGGATCGCGATGCCAGGGCTACTTTGTAGCCTTTTGAGGCGAAAGCGTGGGCTACGCTAGCCCCGACGTTGGGGCCGGCTCCGAGGATGAGGATCACTTTGGACATCATGGTAAATTATAGGGTTATTGGTGGAACAGAACAAGTATCGACGTCTGCTTGGTGTTTGATGGCTGTTGAGATGAGGAAGAAGTGAAGCGAATAGACTGTCGAGATTGTTATATATGTTGTATCTCTCTTGGCATTCTTCAGAAACATCGGAATGGAATTCCTATTGGGTTGATTCTTCGTTTAAGCCAACAAAACCCTGTTTGTTTGTTTGTAAAAGCGAAACAGTTGTATCGAGTTTGACTAAAAGTTACCGAAACCCTTCGAATCGACGGACAGTAAATAATTCGATAGTTCTGTCTTGAGGGAGCTGCAATACACCAGAGTACGCCTGCCAAAGCGCAGGAAATCGAGTGGCCTAGATATGCCAATGTCTCAAAGATATTGTTTCAGCCTCATCGACAGTATTCAAACGCACTCCTCCTCTGCACACCGAGCACGGGACTTGACGTTTAGGTAACAGAAAAGTGTAACGTTATAAAGAAAATATATCATCTGACATGCTCTGAAAGGGCTTATCAAATATATAATCTCTTGATTGCTTCCTTCGCATGTTGCATATAGCTTGTTGCGAATGGCTGTTACGCCGTTCTATTTACAGAAGGTTGTTTCAATCAAGAGTTTCATATCATTTATTCAGTGCATACTGCTGCATATAAACGAAACATCGAATCTAGCAGTCCTATTCAGCTTTCAGCTTCACTTGAGGATAGTGTAAAGAAAGAGAGTTCTCAGTAGGCGAGTGTCGCAGGCTGGATGAGATGTTCTGATGTCTCTGCTCTTGTGGGGATTTTGCGTGGACGGCACCATCAAGCACTTACGAGCGGCAGAAATATTTCACGCCACACGGAGCGCATGGAGACAGATAAATTATACTGACAACGTAGCCTAATATCAGATCCTCTACTCTACCGAACAGAGAAAGAATTCGGAACTCGACAGAATGTGAGGAGGCCATGCAACGGGATATGTGGGTGGACCGTGGAAGGCTTTGAAGATGGGATGAAGTTTGATGTCGATTGTTCCTGCTTAACAAATGCGTTTACTGTAGTATGGGACGTTTTCAGGGTGTGAAATTGGAGGAGGCGGGACCATCCGTCTCGCTTCAGATGAAAACGCGAAAAGTCGCGTCGAACGCGTCAACCTGCGCTGCTTGGACCCGACAGATGAGACATATCATATCTATATGAACGATCGACGACAGGGTTCCTCATAATATAAAGGAGTTAAAGTATCAGCTATCAAGAAGAGACCGAAAGCTTGGTCTCAAGGACGGCGGGTAGCAGTGTAGCAGGCGAAGAGTTTTCCCCCTTTTCAAGCATAATAGTCCTATTTCAACCTTTCGAAATGTATTCCTTCGTGTTTGAAGGCATCTCAGTGATTCGAGAGTCATCGGGGGCCGTGACGCCACGGCAAGCAAGTGTTGACTACGCTTCACACAGTGCCGATTGAAAGCCACCACAATGCGTCTACTCGGATGTAACGCGATGCTTTCTTCCGCTGAAATTTCTTTTATCTATCGGATATCAAATCTTACCTCGAGTCATCTTTGGAATCGCCTCACACCGCAGTACTTCGTTGGTGCGGGGCATCGAAATTATCGTTCCGTGGACATGATTAATGGGCACCAGCATGCTGGTTAATTTGATTATAATAAAGATCCTAGATAAAATCCCTGAAGATGGTTTCTGCATCTGCAGGCTATCCGTTTTTCCTGGTCAAAAGTTTGCTTCTAGGAGTTGCTTTTTCTTGTGTCAGCATCCGAGCACCAGCCCCTCAATTCACACACGCGAATTTCACTGTTATTCTCTTCACACACAAGATGTTTGGACGACCGATATTGAAGACTAGTTTACTTCTTTATTTTTTTGAACACCTCCTGATTCTAGCCCCGCTATCCATTTCAACAAAAGCGTCGTCACGGGCAAGATTTCTGCGAGTGTTTCCGCGCTTTACGAGGTTTCTGTGAACCTTTGTGAACGACAAGAGGTACCCTGTGAATCTTCCAAAAATGACTTCTTCATCTGCCCCCGGGCATCGAAACCCACCCCCAATTCTGCCTTCCTCTGGGTTTCGAACCAGCGGCTGGGTTGCTATTAATACGCCCAGGACTCCGTTCGCAGGCCGGCAGTCACCGAACCAACTACGCGTACGGAAGAGAAATAATAAAAGTCCGGTACGGATAAGTGAAAAGGGTCCTTCTATGGAACCTCACAACACCGCTTTTCCCCAAGAGGATTCACAAAATCTGACTCCGAATGAGAGGGGGGAGTGGGACCAGGAATTCGACCGAGTGCTGCAAGGCAATGAGGATCCTGAGGACGACTTGCCAGGCCTCTCCGATCTCCCAGATTTGGCACGAACCGCTTCGAAGACTCCACTCAGGTCTTCAACTTGTCCGCCAACACCTAGAGCCCAAGCTCTCAAGAGCCCAAGACCATCTTCGAAGACCCGTGGCCGAATCCATAAGGTTGTGATTGCCGATAGTGAGGATGAGGACGAGGATGAGGAAGGTGATGTGATAGTTGAAATGGAAGGCAAGGTGCCCAGAAGTCACGGCTAACATCTTAGACACTGACGGGTTCGCAGGACATCACTTGCGAGGACACTCTAGCGTGCCTCAGTACAACATGGATGTATTGAGCAGAGTAGCTGCTGGAGATCCGAATGACGATTTGCCTTCCGTACGATCTCGCCGTCGTTGGCCGGAATGGGCGGAAACTTGGCACGAAGACAGACTTCGGCCCCGACACGGACACCCTCGATATCTCGAGGCCCATCCGAACAACGATTGGCTTCTATGGGGAAACAATGGAGTCCAGGAGGCAGATATTGACGTGTGCGAGGAGGTAGTGCAGGACGAAGTCATGCAATCCATCGAGACCGATTACGCCCCTGGGGAGTATGAAGTTGACAAGATAGGAGGAGAGAGAAGAGGTCTTCGTGGACACAGATTTCTCATTCAGTGGGTTGGCTGGGAAGATTTGGATTGGGTGCCCGCCCGGGATTGTTTCTGTGATGACCTTATCGCCGAATTCAGAGCAGTCCAGCGTGAGGACTTGCTCGCTGCACAAGTTGATGGGCGAGAGACTGAAGCATACAGCCTTAAGCAATTAATTGATGCAGCACGCACTGCAGCGGAAAGGGGTGATGGTTCTAATTCCTCCCTTCGACGACAACACAATAATGAAAGATCTCCACGGAAAATGCCCAGCGGTGAGGCAGTCAGCAATGAGCCGGCCGCGATGAATTTGGGCACCTCCCAAGTTGAATCGGATGCAGAAGACGACGATAACTATCTCCGCGAGCGTGGTCGGAGGTCTAATACGGCCATTCGTTCCAAGAGCAGAACAATGTCTGTATTGCGGGATACTCCACAGGTACCCGGAGACGACGAGATACTTTGGATCCGATCACGAACAGTTACCCCCGGTTCAGCAGAAAGTAAGACAATTGGCAACCGACCTTCAAGATGGTACTGACATTAAAAGAACACGAGAAGACAATTCAAGGCGAAGATGGCGAGGATGAAGATGAAATGGATGTACGGAGCTTCCATATGGCGAGAATTGAGGAAGCCGAGATGGAGCGGGGGCGGAAGGCACAACCAGAGAAAATCGATGTGCAGATGAGCAAAGAAGCCGAAGTAGGAAAGACAGCCTTGCCACACGAACCACAAGTCAAAGAGATGGGGAAGCAAAAAATGCTCGAAAACACGATTGGAAATGGAGTCTACCAGGCCAAGTTTGACAAGAAGAGGGCGCAACTCGTGGAGACGGTGCTGAAAGGCTCGCGGCAACGTCAGGAGGAAGAGGCTCGGAAATTACAACTGGAAAAAGACCAGCGAAAGGCGATGCAGCAGGGAACGGCACGAAAAGCAGAGCTGGACGCAACCGGAAAGCACGAACGCGAAAAGAGGGAGAACAATCGGGCGGAAAGAGAAAGCAGGAAGATGAAACAGAAGCGCCGACGCCTCTCTCGAGGAAAAAGCCAGACCATTACTCATGACTCGGATCAGGGGCTCGAGAAGCGGTCTTGGTCTCCATCACGGTCTCGTAAGAACGCAACGCAAGAAAGGCTCGCTGCAGCGTCCGCTGTCGCAAAAGAAAAGGCTCTCCGGAAAGAAACGTTCTCAAGCTCTAAGACAAAGAACAGGAAGGATCGCTCGGCCTCGTCTATGCGCCGCAGCGAATCCGGTGACAGATTTCGGACACTTCGGGAGCAAGAGCGAGAGCAAATGGCGGCTACCAGCTCCAGTGCTTTACGTCAAGAGTGTTCAGACTCTATGGCTATTATATAATATTTTTCTTTGGTGAAGTGTCATGCTCTTTACTTTTTTCTTTGTTATAGTTACTGTGTAACTTATGTATTTACGAAACATCATTTCATATATTAATTTACCTATGTGCCCAAGGTGTTTCGCCCTCTGACTTCAAATTACATCCTTCATTCAGGAAGCAAGCCCTATATGAAAGCTGCTTTCTGATTCATCGAAAGGACTTGAAGGAAAGTAGCGACCGCCAAGTAAAGCCAAGGTGGAAGAACATGACTTCAAAATGATGCCCAGCGGCTGCTTCATCTCGGACGTTTGTTTGTCAAAGATTAAGAGCTACCATCCGATTAGTGACTGGATTTGTCTGGCTGGAGGCAGCATTTCAAGTGAACGTCTAATACTGCCACTAACCGCAAAAGATGCTTCATATAATAGCTTCACAGAGACCTCCACCTCGATATCTTCCAAGCCCACTCTTTGAACTAAACTATCTGTTCTTGGCAGAAATCGCTACTTTTGTAGTACTTTGATATCAACTGATATAAAGCCATATGCTTATTTGATTGTCTAGAGAAAGCCTCGCAAGAGGTTGAGCGATTATGACTAAGAAAGAAAGCATTGATGGAGGTCGAGGTCGCTAGGAAAAGGGGACAGAATCACGTGTGAGGGGTAATCTGCTTAAGTAAGCCAGCCCAACACGCTCACTTCACCTTCACCACCACAAGCTGCCAGGAAACTATTCCCATAATATCTGTTCCACGCCCTACAGACCGATTTAACAAATTTGCGAATGTATCTACACAACCCTTTGAGACGACCTCCTTGAAACCTGCCACGGTGAGGTCTGTGTGAAGCTGCCTGCCAGCTCTCCACTATCATGCCGTCCAGCTGTCTCCAGATTCCTCCCGACACGGAGAAGATGCGCAATTTCCTCTTCAAAATGCCGGTCCCATTCTCTTTGCGCGCAGATGTGTTTGAAAGATACTGGCCTATGGTAGACAATATATGGTCAAGATATGACGAGATTAACGTTGTCGGCAAGGACAAAATCCCGTACAACTCCATACGATTTGCCTGTCGATTCGCGCGGAAGCTTGAAATCGAACCCTCCCGAGGCGTAAATACAGTCAGTAAGAGACAGCGTCGCGAAGGTGGAACATGTACATGCAGGGTGAAGGCGAAGTTCTTCCACGGACTTCCGGATACACCAGACCATTACCGCTTTGAACACTCAAGTCAAAAGGAGTGCGACTGGATTCACTCTCACACGATCGATGAATCCGATGGCATCAAAATCAACTCCTTCTTGAAAGCGGCAGCTGCCGTAGAGGCGGCCAAGGGCTACATGCCTGCGGACATATACAGAAACATGCGAAGCGTACAGCTTTTTGATCATAATGGGCTTTTCGTAGGCGACGCTCTTGATGCTGCAGGAGGGAGGTTCATGACCCGCATGCATGCCAATAATGCTAAGCAGTCTGCTATGTCATCTGCTGGCGGCAAGTTCTCGACTAGGCAGCATGTAACTGACGTCCGATATTCGTTGAAGCAGCCGCATCCTGAGGAGAGGGTAGCACATTTAGCGGAGATCATATCTATTGATCCGAGGACAATTTGGCCTGAAACTCTTGGCAAGAAGGTAGACGATCAGGAAGAGCATGCAAAAATCATCAAGAACGATATCCGTTCACTGGTTGAATCCATTGCCATCGGTGGACGCACAACTGTCCCTCGGGATATCTTGATTCCCCTCATGAACTCAATAGCCGCTTACATGGACAAGTCGAGTGAAGACGTGGATGGGAAACCCCTCTTGGAAGCCATTCTTCGAGTTGAGGAACAATGTGGTATGGCTTCCCATGTGCCACAAGGTCCACAAGACTCACCTAGCGGTGCTATCGGTAACGGTAACGCCCTTGGGTGAGGACTAGTCCCGACTCAACTACACCATCAATCAATACAAGCTATCGTGCCCCCAAATCATCGCCAATAAGATTACAAAAGGCCCTTCATCTTGCATGGCTAAGTTAGGAGGCACATCTTAGACAATCATAAAAGCCAATGCAGCTTTGTTACATCATACAGCTTGAACATCCCAAGCTCATGAACATCTGTTGGAGTGAGGGGTTGTTTCGAGTCCCATCGCCTTGATATAGGGGCAGGGTCAATGCACCGCAATTCCTTTTTATGTTATGTCCGTATTTGAGTAATGACGGAGGCTGTGATATCTTTGTCTTTACCTTGACGAGCCGCCTTGGGCATGTGTTCTTGGAAAGGTAGCGCTTTACTCAAAGGTCGAGGATTTAAAATTTACTGTTTGCTAAGACTGGGTCTTGAACATTTCCATAGCAGTATACTACTATGCATTCCTACCCAAGCGGGCCCCTTCAATCAAATTTATTTATGTCTGTTTATCCGGCAAGGCCATAGACGGAAAATAAGCTTTTACGTTTGACTGCAAGTGCTATGCGCTACCAAGGAGCATCTTCCTTCATTTCAATACCAGAGCTCTTATGCCACATGATGAACTACGCGCACTAAAACTTGAGGCTGCACATAAGTGAAAAGTGATTGCTTAAAGTTAAATTTGATTGAGAGGGAAAGCCCTGCTATCAAGAATTTTGCTGCATAAAAGCTAGGGTTTATATAGCCTTTAAACAAACGACCGGCTAGGAGGAGTGATTATTACGCGATTGATTGAAAGGAGACGTATTAAAGTCATCTCTTAAGATAAGAGTATACCTGCACTAGCTATGCGCTTTATATTCTCTTGGCATAGTCTTTTCAGCTATTTTATTAATATAAATGCGTATAGTAGGTAGCACCTTACTCTAACTTTACGTATTTAAGCCAAAAATAATGAGATGTGGAGCATATTCTTTATAGAATTAACATAGTAACTCGTAGCATTAGATGTACTTCTAGGCAAATTGAGGTTACTTCGTTATGTTCTTGGGTGGGGCGAAACAGCTCTACTGATTTGTCGGAACCGTTTGATCAACTACCGCTACCGGCATGTTCAAGTGTACGTACCCCTCTGCAGGTGGAGTTGAGAGATTCACGTACAGTTCTACATGAAGTAATATTTCGTTTACAGTTAGAGCGCACGTGTTCCAAAAAGTATATATATATATATAAGTGACTGTTCCCTCAGAACCTCTTCTCTCTTTGCGTTTGTCCTGTTATTAGAATAAAACACCCTGATGTGTAGTTGTCCCCTGACATTATACCGTCGGTGTTATATTTCGTACCTCTTCTATTCTTCTACAACCTTTAAATCAACGTCGACACAGGACAAAATTGCTGTCAACAAAGCGAATCTACGAGCAAAATGTCCGCCAAAATTGAGACTGAGTTTGGGTGCGCCATTCCTCCAGCTTCTCGACATGCAATCACCTTTCATCTTCCTCTATGGAGCAATCTGCTCCGTTTTGCAGCTCTAGATCCAGAGCTCCTAGGGCGCCTGAAGAGTCCATATCCACGGATGATGCTGACCACTGATGTGAAAGATGTATGCCACATCTTCGGATCTCTATGCTTCAGCTGACGTAGTGAATCCCCAGCTCGCCGCAGCAATCTTGAAGCATATAGGAGCTGCAGAGGATCAAATGCTCTTCATTTTCCCTTCTCCAACTTCTGCTGTAGAATGCAAAGACTTTGCAACCGACCCAAAACGCGGCGAGATCGTCGTACCGCCAGAAGAGATTTCGATACGGGTCTTTGACCTTCAGCTGCGACTATACACGGTCTCATTTCCTGCCGCTAGGTATCTAACATTCTATCACTTCTGGCTGAATGCTGGAACTGGCATTTCAAGCCGATTGGCGGAAGAGTGTCTCGACAGCATCAACTTGCTTCGTCAGGTCATCGATGATTCTGTGCCTCCACCAAAAGTGGAGTTGTCACCTACCCACGGTCAGATTCAAAAACGTATTGCCAGTCTCCTCGAACGCGCTCCTGTTGGGCCACCACGGGAGGCAAAGGTCTCCCTTGAAGATGTCTATCTGTTCCAGAGCGGAATGGCAGCCATTTATGGTCTCCATCGATATCTGTTGAAGAAGCAGAATGGCGGCAGTGTATTGTTCGGATATGCGTTCCATTCGACACCTCACGTCTTTGATGATTTTGGGCCGAATTTCAAGCTCTTTGCGCTTGGCAATGAGCAACTCGATGAGCTTGAAACTTATCTCGCTTCTGAGACCAGAGAGGGCAGGAAGGTGCAAGCTATATGGACCGAGTTTCCAACAGTTCCCTTGATCACCACACCCGACCTAGGTCGGCTACGGAAGCTGGCAGACAAGTACCGATCATTGCTAATCGTTGACGATACCGTCGGAAGCTTTTGCAACGTAGACGTTCTAGGGGTTGCTGACATCGTCGTAACATCCTTGACGAAATCGTTCAGCGGGTATGCAGATGTCATGGCCGGGAGCGCTGTCCTGAATCCTTCCGGATCAAGATACATTGAACTTAAATCCATGTTCCAGGAACTCTACCGCAATGACCTCGCCAATTCCGACGCCGTGGTCCTTGAGCACAACAGCAGAGACTATCTAGCCCGTTCCAAGATCCTCAACAGTAACACTCTCCGGCTCGTCGAATACATCCAAACCAAAGCAGCCGACCCAACGAGCACCGTCTCCAAAGTATTTTACGTTACAACTTCTCCTTCTCTCCCATTCTACAAAGAGCGAATGCGCCCTGCAACAGCAGACTTCACACCAGGCTACGGCTGTCTTTTCAGTTTTGAGTTCGATACCGTGGATGCAATGGCAGC
The DNA here is from genome assembly GCA_007825325.1 of Lachnellula cervina. Classification (NCBI taxonomy): domain Eukaryota; kingdom Fungi; phylum Ascomycota; class Leotiomycetes; order Helotiales; family Lachnaceae; genus Lachnellula; species Lachnellula cervina. Next base: position 3,174 of record QGMG01000520.1, on the reverse strand, counting down.
CTTCTACGATAACGCTAACGTGCATATTGGCCCGCATCTCGGGGCTCATTTGACTATAGTACAGCCGTACACAAAGGGTACCTATGGTCGGGATTTGGCAGCCGTGGAGCCGTATGGGTTAAGGGAGACGCAGATGCGAATCGCGCCTGGGTTGGAGAATATTGAGTTGTTGCTGAAGGACTTTGAGAAGGGGTTGGTCGCTGCGGATGCTACGAGAGTGAAGGAGACTTAGGCGTTGAAGTGGTGTCAGTGGGTATTCTTGCGACTGATCCCATCCCAATATATGAGGTCCACATTGATTTCATGCAAGTAGATGTTATGGACTCAAATCCAACCTCTTGGCTGTGCAGCCTTCAATGATTTGGGGTTACTTGCTTAATTTTTCATTTTTGGTCTGGTAACCCGCCCGCCTTCCGTTGATGAGATTGGATTTGAACTTGATAATATACCGAAAGACTTTACATATCTAAGTAAGCCTCAGACTTCAAACCCTGTTATTGCTCACATCCTAACACCTGATGATTAATTATCCCAATTTGCCATTATTATCATGCCATGGTCTTGAGAAAATAGCACCAAACAAAGAAAGAACATTATTACAACGAAGCAGCATGCAACAATACAAAGTAATCCCCGTGACAACAATCTCGTCTCTAGCTTCATCAGTCATAGCCTTCTCTCCCAAAAACTCAATATTCGCGATCTTCGTCACCGCCCACACAGCTGCCGAGAACTTCGCAACCGGCAACTGATTCTGGTCGAGACAAATAAAGTCCCAGGTCGTAAAGCCGCTGTTGCTTGTCCAGTACATGGGCACGGGAGCATCGGTATCGGAGAATGAGCGCGAGAGATGCATATACTGTGTTTTGAACCGCTTCTGCGCTCTGAGCTCGATGGCTTGCCCGTGGAGTTCGCACGAGGCGTCGATGGATATAGGGTGCAGAGTCCCCGTGCCGACCGTCGAATCGTCGGCGGCAGACTTGACGACTAGCGAAGGCGCCGCGTGGAAGGGTTTGAAGGGGAAGTTGATGATGTAGACTGGTTTTGATTCTGGGTCGTCTTTTGCGGAAATGCGGATTTTCCATTTCTTCCAGGAGAAGTCGGCTTGGAGTGTTCGGCTCTGGCTTATGCTTTCTTGTTGCTGGGCGGTTTCTGGTGGGTTATCCATCTTGTTCGAATTGGCTGCTGCGAATAATGACTTCTTTTTGGGGTTTCTTTTCTTTTCTGGTCGTGATATGTCTTCGAGGCAGGCTTGCGCCGAGGAGGGTTTTGAGCTTACAATGCTCACAATTAGGTCATGTGGAATAATTATCTGGCACAGCTCGCCGATGTTAGTCTTTTCGGGGTGTGATATTCGGTGCTCTGCTGGTCACATCAGCATAGCCTCATAATAAGGTGGGGTCTACAAGATGTGATGTTTCACGTGAAGGTATCGTCAACTCGCTCTGGCACCGCCACAAGTTTATGTAACGGTTTCCACAGTAGACTCGATATCTCGATCAATATCCACAATCCTCAATGTTGGCAAAGAGTGGATTGAGAATTGAGTCAAGGACCACTCTTGAATTAGCGATCGTAAATCCAAGTCGGTGCACTGCTTCGGTTGCTCTTTGAAGTGACGCAGACTGCAACGCTTTTGGTAGTTAGTTAACTGCTAACTTTTCGGCCGAACTTGAAGTCGGCCGAACATGAAGTGAAATAATAAGATGAAGCCTAAACTAGGTATACTTCCTCAACTAGTTAAAGAACTAGTAGTTCTATGCTAGCGCTAAGTCAATAAAAAACCACACTTAACTAGCAGCTTAGCCCTACTATTTAGATAAATTATAAGTGTCTAAGGTCTTACACACTCTTATCTCTAATTATAAGTATACTGCTAGTAAAGGTGACTGCTTACAGGGTATTACTAGAATTACATAGATTACTCCTATCATCGGTATTTAAGCATTGTAGTACAGAGAGAAGGAAGTAAAGAAGAGAGAATAAGAGAAGTAAAAATTGAAAAGGTTCAAGCTAGAAAGTAGGAATTACAATAGCTTTTTAGCTGCTATAAGCCCTTTAAAGATGGCCTTCAGAGGGTAATATTTAATAAAATCGGCACTAGCTAGTTTACGCAGCTAAGTAACTACTAGCGGAAATATAAATAGTTAATTCGTGGTTCTTAGGGACAGTAAGAACTGCAGTTTAAGTTAGCTATTTAACTACTCGTAGTTTGGTTTAAACCTTGGAACTGACCATTGAGAGCGCTGCCAGACTTGCATTTTCTCAACTTGAGCGCTGGCCAAACTGATGAACGAGTAATATGGTTTGGAAATAAAGTTGTGCGACTAGATTTCTGCTGCGGAATCTGCGGCCCAGCAGAATGTCGATCAGCCAATAAATCCATTCGGGCGTGCTTGCGCCGGAATAAAAGAAGAATGTTGAAATGAGATTAATATTGGGTCATCAAATCACAACTACGAAATCGATATACGAGTTAAGGCGATTGGAGAACAGGTATCGAAAGAAGATATTATTCAACCTAGTATTCTCGTGGGTAAAAGGTATATACGCCATAATTCAAAATACAAAGAACAGTAAACAAGAAACCCCCAAACTAAACAAAAGAGCAAGCATTAAAGACACCCAACAAGTAGGTAGATCACCTCAAGAGTGTTGATGCACATCGACACTCCCACTTTTATGCCACGTCGCAAGCATCACACCACAGTTCCCACAATGGTGGTCCACGTTCTTCATGCCATCAATCAGATACGGCACGAAGCAGAAGAACCACGTGAACACGCACAACCCCGCCGCCCAAGCACTGTCCGTTTGATCAGCAAAGCTTTTCCACTACTGGTGCAGAACAGGATCACTTACTGTGTATATCCTCCTGCTACATAGGTGATTCTGGTCATAGCCCTCTGTCCACATGTCGGGCAATCTACTGGTGCTGGGCTGCGGCCTAGGGAAGGCAAAGGCGTGGCGTTCTGGTATGTACGGCCCTGAGCCTGGCCTTGGGCTTGGGGATGTTGGGGTTGCTGAGGATGCTGGGCTTGCTGGGGGTGCACTTGCTGGGTCTGGGGTTGCGGGAAGCCTTTGGGGTCGAAATATTGCTGTTGTGGGACGCCTGCCTGCTGCTGCTGTGGGGAGAATCCGGGTGGGGGTGGGGATTGCGAAGGGAAGCCGGGC
>QGMG01000519.1:0-25703 GCA_007825325.1 Lachnellula cervina | reverse complement strand
GGGAGGAAAGGGAGGGGGAGGAAGGGGGTGGGTGCTTTTGTAATACTTTATGGGAATTTGTTCTGTGGTGTTTTGTGTTTTGGGTCTTGAAAGGGGGCTGTTCTGTTCCCTGTTCTATTTGACATGAATGCATTGTTATGGTATGAGGTTGAGAGTGGAATGGGGCTTATACTCTTGACCTACATGAACGAAGTGTTGAAACATAACATGGCCAAGCTCCTAGAACAACTTTCAGCGATGAAAACAGCTTTTGTGTATGAAAATGAACCTACCACAGGTGCCAAGTATGTTGAGAATATGTTTTGATATAAGTGTGTCGTTGCTCTACAGCTCTTGGTCTTGAGATTTACAATGTTGCTATGTGGAAAACACGTTATTTGTGGATTATGATGATGATTCACGTATCACTTTGAAGGAATTATGGAGAAATCTGATTGGTATTATGTGAAATTGGTATTATAAAAGGGAATCGACATAGAGCCTGCTATGTTTAAAGAATACTAAAGCACAAGTCTTTCTATGACAACTCATCACGGTGCTGATTTCGTTAGCCACGCTAATGGCTCTCTATTGTGCACGTCTTTCAAGTGTTTATGCAACTTAGCCCTGTTACCGAAGCGTTCAGAACAGTCGGAGCAACCATGCGGGAGTAACTCACCTGATGCAATTGTGCTGGCGGTCTCTCCTGGAGTAGATAACGTATTTTGAGGTTGAGGGTCGGAAGAAGCAGAATCCAAAGAAGCAAGGCCTTTCGCGCAGTGGTGGTTCTCCCAGTAGTACTTGCGTACGAAGCTCCTCCCACAGTGCTCACACTCATAATCATCTGTGCTGCCCTTGCAGGCCTTCAAATGGCCCTCATAAAGAGCCCTGACGTGATACTCCTTGCCGCACGCTTCGCACTTGAAATCGTGCTCCTCGACATGCTCGTCCAAGCTGCGTTTGAAGAAGAAGCTCCGGCGACAGTTGCGGCCCGGGCACATCCACTTCCTCTCGCCCAGAGACTTTTGGTGGTATCTTCTGAAGTGCGTCCCTAACCCGTGCTCGGTTGCGTAGCGCTTTTTGCACTTGTTGCCGATGCGTTCGGGGCACCGGTACGGGAAGCTTGTGTCGTCGTGTACGCTGTTGATGTGCAGTTCCATCTCATCGCTGGAGAATTTACCGAAGCACAAGTCGCAGGGCAGTAGATCTACTGGCTCATCATTATTCTCTTCTGTCTTCACCTTGGGTGAGAGGGGATCGTGCCACGGTGCAGATGAAAAATCCATCTCATTGTCCTCTTCTATCTTTACCTCGGGCGAGGATGGAGAATGTAGCTGATCGTCCTCTTCTGTCGTCATCTTGGACGAGCGTGGGCTCCGCCAAGGTGAGTATTGTAAACCCATCTGACCGTTCTTATTTACCTTCATCTTGGGCGAGGGTACATAATCCATCTGATCGTCCTCTTCCGTCGTCATCTTGGCCGAGCGTGGGCTCCGCCAAGCTGAGTATTGAAAATCCATTTGATCTTTTTGACAAAGTGCAGAATTCGTATGTGGATGTTGGTAGAAGCAGGTGATGTGTTCATGGTCTGGACTGGGGATAACTGATGGTATTATATAACACTTTGGTGTATAAAGGGTATTGTATCTGTCTATCTCTGTTCTGTTCTGTTCTGTTCTGTTTCTGTCAAAGCTGTATCCTCGAGCTAACCGCATTCATTGCCCCCAAGTGGCAAACTATCGAGAATCATCTTCGACATTCTATTTGACCTTCTGTTGTAACTTGTCTGCAACCTAGGGTAGAGTCTATCCTTGACAATGACGCAGTAATGAGTACATGTCTAAAATAAGTACAATTTGACATGAAGAATTTCTTGCTCCGGTAAGTAATTGTCTTAAGCAGGGTACAATAAGCTAGTACTTCTCTAGTAAAATTAAACCTTTGCAAATGCTAGCTGCAATATACACCGCTACTACTTTGACGACAAAGGAAATGCTTCGAACAACGCGATTATATTGATTACAACAAATTATCGAGGTTCAACAAAGAAACTGGGCAAACGCAAGGAACAGGACTGTCACAATATATGAAAGTGAGAATACAAAGAACAGAGATAATTGTAATAGCGACAAAAAGTATTTAAGCCAAGTGGGCTTTTGACTACATTATCTGTTCATTCAGCAACCCACCACAACAGTCTCGGAACCATTCTCAACATGGACCTCAAATCCATCCTCAATTCTAAAGTGAAGGACGCTCCAAATGGAAATCCCCCTCAACTAAACATCCCAAAACCAGCCCGTACGAGTCTTCCCGAGGAATCGAATATGTCCTCTCACAATGGAACCACCACGCAAGAGGCCCAGTATGGCCCAATAGTATCAATATCCTATGTCTGCAATCATGCAGGTTGCACCAGCAATTTCGCTAATAAGAGTAATCTTGCCCGACATATCAAAGAACAACACGGTCCAAAGATTCTTTGCCCCGAAGCAAATTGTGGATATATGCATGCAAGATCACGCAAAGTGAGGGATCATGTTCAGAGAATGCACAGACAGAACCACGTCTGTAAAGACTGCAACGATATCTTTACTAGCCGGGCACTGCTGCATAGACATTTGCGAGAGGAACATAGTCGGGAGCCACTGGCTTGGCTCGGGGCGCCGGTGCCGGTTTCCCTCGAGTGGGAAAACGGTGGGAAAAACCCCCGGGCCCAGAGCCAACTGCAAAAGCATGACGCGAAAGATCTTCCTGTTGGTGGTACGGAAGAAAACCCGATAGTTCTAGACTGAATTTCTCGATGCCTCTTGAGAGATTAAGATGGACGGTGGGGATTGTAAGATAATACGATAGACTGTAATTGTAACACAACGAATGAATCTCCTGCTAATTGTCTAATAATCGCAAACCATCATGTGAAACCTGTGAGCAAAAGCTGTTTGTTAAGGAATAACTGCAATAAGAAAATCTGATATGTGAGTATAATGTGACCAGGTAGGTCATTACTTGGAAATATAAGCTGTCGGGCAAATCCCACTCGTTTGTGATACGCGTGGGGTAGTAGGGCGGAGCGGGGCACTTCTTTAAAAGGGGTAAGGGGTTAAGCGAGCATTACACATGACTTAGACATGTTACACCATTACCGTAAGACGACGCCGGCTACTGGACCTTTGGACTGCTGAGTCAACTGCACCATAAAACCTATATCCTAACGTACTTAACACTCAACCTTCTATAATACAGACATTACTACAGTCATAAATCCCAACGCCTGCATTACTTACGCTACGTCACGTAAAAGAATTAACTTCTTGGGTAATTTAGCCTCATTCATAGGCATTCACAGGCAAACCAAGACTGCGAAGGCACCAGATGAATACACCCAGCCTGTTCTTGTCTTTGCATGTACACGGTTGTCCTACAGCTGCATGTTAATGCGAAAGCCACCTTGCGTCTACCGACGTTCCTATTGCAGTCGACTGTCGTCCTACTCTCGACGTGTTTCCTTTTCGAGACTGGAGATGGCCTTACAATAACGATGCATCTTATAGAATTTCTATTAAAAAGCGACTTCCGCCTGACCCGAATGTTGTTTGACAACGCCATCCCTCAATATGCCATCCCTTCACATACGTATACCTGGGGAGATATATGAAGACATGGCTACTTCTGGGTAGACTGCTGTTGTATCAAGAAGTCGAGCTTAACTCCATGTTTCGCTGGTACCAGCGCGCCGCAAAATGCTATGTATACCTGTCTGATGTTTCAATACCGGAAAGGAAAATGATGGATAAGAACACGGAGAATACGTGAGAACAAGCTCTGGGGGAAAGCGGATGGTTTACACGAGGCTGGACTCTTCGAGAGCTTGCTTCTAGTTTGGTTGAATTCTTCACTCGAGAGGGCACACAACTTGGGGTAAAAAACAATCTCTCAAGCAGTAGAACTAAGCAGTAGATTCTACCACGCACTAAGCAATTTAGGTTAGACTAAGCAAGCCAACCTGGAAATGCAACTTAAAGGAGCCCTACTGTGCAAGTAAGCAGATCGGCCGATATTGAAAGTTGAGTGCCCAAGGAGGATTTGGGCTATAGTTTGCAAGGCGAGGGATTTGAACAACCCCCTGCTTGCTTGTATAACTTGTAGTTACAATAAATTACAGTTAGGATAGTGATCCATGCTCCGTTTTAGAGTTCTGTGCCTAAATAATTTCAACTTCCTGTGAATCCAGCTCCTTGAAATACCGAATCCCTCCTGAATCTGCGAAAGTCGATACCCATACCCCGACACGCAAGTACTTGCCCGTCTCTCGGGCGGGGTGTAGTAAAAGGCCCCAGGCATCTCTGTCGTCGCCTATCAGATTTACAGGATTGTCAGAGTTACTGGCTTCGTGCTCGTTTCCCTCCTTAATATGACTATCAGCGTCACGATCTACTATCAATTCTCCACTACCAAGGACGAGGTTCTCTGTATCAGCGCCGTTGTCAGCATTTGATTCATCTGAGCTCTCGTGACTATCACACGCACTCGATGATTCAACATCCCGGTCACGACGAGAATTCATTTCTTGAATGAAATCCTGGACTGATTCTGTTCCCGTCGTGCTAGCAGTCATTAGCATGAATACCTCTGTTGATAAAACCTTAGCATCAGTCGGTTGCCAGTCAAGGTTATAGTACACTAGGCAGCCTCCTCTGTCCTCGTGCCTAGAGTACCATAACTTCGGCTTGGCGTACCAGTTTGGTACTGTATTTATGTCTGACTTGAGTTTGTTGAGCTTCCCTTTCAAACGCATAGAGCCATGTTGTATCTTTCCAAAGGGGTTTAGACCATTCACATTTATCTGGGCTTCGATAAGGACCGACTCGGCTGTCCAGCTATATCGTGGAGTGTGAATTGTTAGTCCACGTTCTATCCCGAGACCGCGTAACCGCAGAGGACTCCAGGTTGGAGCAATGTAAGGCGCTGGATTAGACAGCTTCTCAACCAGCTCCCACAGTTCAATACGATAATCTTGCATCTGATGGGAAAATGGGTACCAGATTAATGCTGCGGCAAGATCATCTTTCCATATACCTGCAAGATATTGATCTCCTGTAGTTTCTGCAGCCAAGCTCGCCATGCCTGCAAGGCCTGGGAGGCTGTCTTCCGGGTCTGTAAGATCCCGTTGACAATAGTCCGAAAGTATACCTGTCCAATCACGATAGAAAGAGTCGAGATTTTCAGGGGTTATTTCGAGCTCGAGTTCACTCAAACTATTTAAGAAATTATTGGAGAGATCATGCCCCTCCATGCCGTTCTCGCTCACTGTGCCCGAGCATTGGAAATGAATCATGGATTTGCCAAACAGCAGCATTCTTGTAGAGCATTGTTCTTCCTGGAGAGTCCAGCCCCGTGTTACCAACCTCGAGTTTCGGATGTCAAGTTCAGGCCAGCCGAGTAAGAACCAGTCCCCGCAAATCCCAGAAGCGACCAAGCTGAACCTGCCTGTAACTTCCGAAGCCACGGTTGACCTAAATTCAAGTTCCACAAGTCTACGATTCCTAACAAGAAATGATTCTTGACAGGAAACCGAAGAGCTAGCAGATATTGTCACAAATGCATCCTTATATATAAGCGCCATCAAGGTACTTTGCGTCTCCCAATCGTCTTGGCTGTCTTGGATAATGCATACAGAATCCACCCAGAGATATTGAATTGAAAGAGATTTGCAAACTTTAATAGCATCTCGTAGAGTTCCCGGCATTGATGATTCTGATATTGTTTTCTGCATGCTCCCAAGGGTGGATGTGAAAGTTCTCAGTTGAGAGCAAGCTTCAGAAGGGGAGCCCCAGCAATAGCTTAAGGCAGCGTATTTGATACCACTGGATGCAGAGCCATATTGCGAAAACTCTATTGCAGATTCAATAAGACGAGCATTCAGTGATTTCGAGTCATGTCCAAGGTCTAGGAGCCGGGCAGGGAGATGTCCTCTGGGGTTAGGTGGGTGGCACTGGCTCGTGCACTTCTCTAGTGCAGTCTTCATAAACTTGATATTTTTGTCGCAAAGAGTGATGTTATCTCGGAGGCTTGGAAGTCGAAGCCAGGATGAAACAGGTTCTAGAATATCCTATCAATACCCGCGTTATCTTGGGACAGATTATTAGGCGTACCGTCGTTACTCTCAACAGTAAAGATAATGCAATTGGCGCGCCCGCCTGGCGGTTGGTCATTCCATTTCATTTCTGCAACTAGCGCTGACAACCCATGCTCTCCAAACCAGAAGTTCTTCCAATGATAGACGAGATGAATAGTTACAGCCCCTCGAGCCCCTTGGGAATCGAAGCGTGCTTGTATTATCTCTTGTCGAAGGAGCACGCAGAACTCACAACCCTGGTCCTCGCTCTGTTTTAAATTTGGAAGATCCGGGAAATAGTCGATCAAGCTGTAGTCGAGATCAAACCGCCGCGATTCATCACGTAAGTCAAATTCCAAATACGGCTTTCCGTCTTTGGATTCTGCTCGGTGGCCTTTCTCGTCGTTAAACTCCAACACCTGGCACCTTGCGCAAAGTTTCGCGCCGAGAGGAGAAGAGGTATTTGCCATTAGTAATAATATAGAATATAAACCAACAGGGTCAATAATAGAAGCTAGAACCTTAAATTAGAGAATGGATTCAAAAGCAAGGCTAAGTTGATTTTGCGGCAAGTGCAGTGGAGATTGACGACTTGATTTTTGATGTTCGAGCGGGGTAAGCCAAGCCCTATATATACATCCGGTATATGAACTACAATTACAATATACAGTGTAACATCTATAAGCGAAGAAACAGCTTACACTCAGTAAAGTTAGTTTATAGTTTAACTTTAGACCGTTAAGTAGTTTAGTTCTATTCTTGAACTGACCACCTGGCGCACTGGGAACATTGATGTACCCTGTCCTGCGAAAAGCGAAAGGCGACGCTCCTCTGATCAGGTTCCGCAAAGATATCAAGCGCACTAGCCTGTTAGATAGTAGACAAGGCACGCAATGGTTGGTTCAAAACCAGAACCAACCAGCTTAACTGAATCAACCAGAACTGTGGTTTTTACTCTTTCTAAGAACCACGAACCAACTAATTATATTTCGCAACTGATTAGTTGACTACCTAAACTAGTCAGCCCTGATTTTATTAGGTAGTACCCCCTGAAGGCCTGTAAAGGCCCCTGAAGCCCCACCTGAAGGGCCTATATATATTCAAAAGCTATAGTAATTCCTACTTTTGGGCACTTTGTCTTCCCTATTTTAGTCCCTTTATTTTCTGTCTTCTTTACCTTATTTTATCTGCATATTTAACATGTATCAAGCCTTAAATTCCAATGATAGAAGTGATCCTAGCGCGTACCTCATATGTTCTCACTCTTCTACCCCCTACCCCTTGTGAGTACTCAGGTGCTTCCCTGCTTGACTCCTCTAAAAAGGATGAATAGTGGGGCTTAACTGCGGGTTAACTGCTGGTTAACTGTAGTTCTTAATTTGTTTGGCGCTAGTATAAAACCACTGGTTCAATTATGGTCTAACCAATAACCGTGGTTCTCCTATGCTTTTATTGGTTCGGGTCAAATTCAGACGAAAAGTTAGCAGTTAACGAACCATTGCGTGCCTTGGTGGTAGTTATCAGATGTATTGCCGCAGGATAAGGGTATAGTGCCGATGAAGGACGTTGATGAGAGTTTAGTAATTAACGAGGCGTGGGGGAAATACTATCGGGTTGGTATTTACAGTGATTGGAGAATGTGATATTAACGTACCTTTTGCATTTGCGGTCCTGCTTAGTGGGGTTATCGGTAAGTGTATACTGCGATGGTATCCTTTATAACCTCAATGAACTGATGTGAAAACAGGCCCGACGCCGGCATGGCTATTCACCGGTCCTGGTTGACCTTGTGCGTTTTCTGCAGCAGAGTCTGGAATGAGCAGGTGGCGAAAAGGTATGAATAGCTTTGGGAAGCTTGTGGGATAGGCAGATTAAGAAGTCGTTGGATTGATGCACCTGGGGAAGGAACTAAAGTCTGAGATGAGGTAGGAAGAGCTTAAAGTGGCAAAGAGGGTCCAGAGAGGCTTTGAACTCAGGTATAGACAGACTACTTTCTAACTGCAAAGGCTTATTACGTAGACGAATCTAGCATGGGGATTTTGTCACAGGTAGGCTCGAGGACCTAATCATCAACGACCTTACTCCTCAAGTCATCAAGTACTCTGTTGGGCTTCTTATGTTCTTGTATTCTATCGTTCTAATCTACGAGAATCGATGTATAGTTGGTTTCTCCGCCTCGCACCCACTTGCTGTATCCACAGCCTACTTGCTCGCCTTCAAGATGCTCTTGATATTCCGATCGATGGCACTATTCAGACAACAGTCAGCAACCGTTTTCCCATCTAGTAAATAACCAACACGAGGGGCATGATCAACTCCTCAACTCCCTACTCGAAGACCTAACCTGACTAGACTAGACTTGACTTACAAAGCAGCTCTCTTCATCGGTGGCTCCACAACCTTAACACCCTTCTGCATCCGTGGCTCGATTCTCGCAGCACCCTTCTCCATCCTCGGCGCGATGTGCGACAAGTTCTTCTCCCATCTGGGACCCCATTTCGCGGCCTGCGCGGCGAGCCGTTCTTCGGCGCCGGGCAGGAAGAAGAGGAGGGGTGTGGCGGATGCGGTGACTGCTACGCCGCCGATGAGGCCGTTGGCTCGAGTGAAGGCACGGGCTGCGGGGAGGGGAGGCATGTTTGTATTGTATTTGTGTTTGTGTTTGGAGGGAAGTTTCTTTGATGTAGTAGTATGGTTCTGTGCGGATAGATTTGATAAAGGCGATGGGGATGTTTGTTGATGGAAATGAGTTGTAAATTATGAAGATATCAAGAGCAGAGTCATGAGAGGGAGGAAGAGTAGGCAGGTGCTTTCGTACGAGAATAACTCCACCCCCGCACACTAACCTAAAACAAAGGCAGTGCATGATGCTTTGATTCACATCAATCTGGGGGCCAATGAATGGCCAGCTTTCAAGTGTTCGGGGCTGCTGGGAGGAATGCGAGTCAGCCCCACCATCGAATAGTAACGCGGGGAAGTGGGTTAAAGTGGGTTAAAGTGGAGACACTATATCATTAGCGCCGCGGGGAAGAGGTGACCCACAGGGTTATGCACATATCACGCTACTTATTAGCTTAGTTTTGATCGTACGAGTAAGTTGTCAATTAACACATGAACTTTAATGCTCCATTACACCGGAATTTTAAAACACCGGAATGCCATTTAGAAGCTTGCGGCCATCAGAGCGCATTGAGCGCATAAGAAATTGAAGATGTGACACCAACTTTTACTATAAGTGTACTCCGTAGTGTAAGGTAAGTAAGCGCTTGCATCCTCGCTTAAGGTGGAACGTAATGTTATGTTACTCTTACACGCCATTCCTCTGTCCACTGCTTCGCAATCGATTGACCACTTATCAATGACACGCAATAGCGTCTGTCGCCAATTTATATCTAACAAGCTTGTTTTAATGCTAATATAATTCCTAGTCTAGGATTCGGATCGCGGCCTCTGAAATAGCCCCTGAAGCGAAGCGAGCAGGACAGTATACCTACCTAATTTTGATGGGTTAATGATAAATAGGCACAAATTAATCAACAACTGCATCGAATTAGCGCGGATCGGCGATGACCTAAAAACATCAAGCTTTGAATTAATGTTCAGAGTAATCAATAAGGACCGCGAATACTCATACTGTTATTATAAATCCTCCGTGTTAGTAACAGACGCAGCCGTCGCCGTCTTAACAGCTATCTCATAACAAAGCGTAGGATGCCTACGCCGTTTAATTTCAATTATCTTAGAGAAATTGTAGTAGCAGGTGTATGGGCGTCTTTATATATAGTTTTAGTCCTCCTATGTAATTATACTTTTTCTACCTTCCTCTCTCTATTACAGAGCGCAATTATGCTTTTCCCCCCTTTATTTAAGTACTAGCAATATACTCCGCTACCTTCTTATTCTTATTCTACTTAGATAACCTTCTTTTACTTCCACTTAGATAAGATACTATCCTAGCACAATTTCTGAGTCTTGGCTATATATTGCGTCCCTCTCTCGAACTAGGGCGTTTAGATAGCCTACTGTGGATTTATTTTGGATGTCTGCTAGTTGAAATAACTACGAGAGAGAACAAATCTAGTTGAAGTCACTGGAGCAGCTAATTTCCCCTCTGCTTTCATCTTACTGTGAATTCACGCTACAGATTAACTTGCTTTGTTGAAAGAAAGGGGCTGCTCAAAAGATTTGGGAAATGTGGCTAAGAAGTAGATTTGCTAAAAGGGCTTGACTGTCTCTTACCTAGATAGGAAGAATAGCTTTCATAGCGTATAACCCATTTAACTAGCGCCAAAGACAGTCAAGTTTCCCCACGCAACAGATGGGCCCCGCTGCTCCAGTAATACTAAACCAAATAATCAACTTCCCCTACCAACTTTCCTTCAATCCGATCTGAATAACCTTTTCCCCACACTACAAATCCACCCAAGCCACCAGAAACACCGTCCACCTCCACTTCCTCCCGCAAAGCAATGATCAAGCCATCCCATCCAATCTCACCTTACCACAAACACAAGACTAGTTAAACCCATCGCAATTGCTATCACAAGCATTCTGACGGGTACACCCCGAAACATTCCCATTATAAGTACAAGTGCACACCGTCGTAGACCCGATCCCCGGAACCGTGTGGCACACATAGCGGCAATCACAGTGCCCGCCTGGACCCTGGCGGGTATCTAGCCCGGGCACTGATGTAACTGTGGGCGCTGATTCAACGGCGATACGGTTCTCAGCAGCGGCTGGCAGCGCTGTGCATGTGGCGATGGAGAGGAGGGAGAGGGTGGTGCAGAACATGGTGGCTAGCGGATATTGCATTTTGAATTGAGCTGGGAGTTGGAAGCTGGATGGTGTGGAAGATATGGTTTCGTTGGGTGTGGGTGAAGGCGTTGTGGAGGTGTTTTGCGTTCAACTTGATGATAGTTGATGTTGGCTTGGGGATATTCGGGATGGTGTTGAGGTAGCGAAGGAAGATGCTGGAGAATGATGATGTGCAAGAAGGTGCGAGCAAGAGGTATTTATATATCCTTGAGACCGGGTGCGTGGTGTTTACTTACTTTGTCGAAAACCCCGAATTGCAAAGCCAACAAAAAGTCCTTACCAGTTAAGTTGTGTATTACTATTACTTTCAGTCTAATTGAGAGACATTCCCGTGTGCAGTTTTTACCAAATCCTTTAGGTTCAATAAGGTCCTTCCTAGACAAGCAGCACTCTCGTGAAACAGTCTGACAGAAATATTCTTGTGTGCAGCTTTACCGAATCCTTCAGCTCCAATACCTTCCTCTAGAAGCAGCATTCTCGTGAAACAAGACTGCATACTCGTTGTCATTTTAAACCTGACAATCCCGTTGTGTTTATTCTATAATTATATACTCTGCACCACTTAAAGAGCTTAGATTTGACTATAACAGGGCTCTTAAGAGACCTACAATTAGATTCTCATTTTGATATTAGTTTCATCTTACATCTATCTTGTAGATTTTAGGATCTATGCTAGGGCAAAGAGCCTGTGAGACCTACAGAATCCTATATACCTGCGCCAAATAGTGTAATTATAGTAGGGCTTTAGACTTAAAATAAGAGCGAGGACCGTGCAATGCCGCTTGCTGTATAGTAAACACGGTAGGGGACTTGGATGCATTCTAATCATCTTTGTGACACTGTACCCCTATCAGCGTGCAACAGCGGGCTATGTAAGCGTAATATTTTAGTACTATGCTACACTATCTACACCTACATCTGGTGAGATTTGTGCCATGTAAGCGTGGTGTCTTGCAGCTGTACTACCGAAGATCAGAAGCGGGCGTGTGAGTAAGCAATCCAGTGCCATGTAAGCTTCGTATTATGATATCGTCTGGAGTATCAATGTAACGGTAAGATAATGGACAATCATAGGTGAGTACAGTAATTAATCAGCTAGGCTGCAGGCCTGTGGGATCGTGCTTGCGAAGGTTGGCGGGGTTTCAAGTTCATGTAAACGTAAATTTACTATACTCGAAGTCAACTTTTAAAAAGTCGAACTTGGACTGAAGTAATTTTCTTTTCCGAAACTTTATCATTTGAAATTCGTCTTTGAGTTAATCAATCTCACTTGGTTTTGCTGAGCCATGGATCCCCTTTGTACTGAAAAGTCTCAGAACTATACCTCAGAGCTTCACGAACAGCTTCTACCTAAAGCGGCCAACTTACCTACACCAAAGCCCAAATATTCGCAGCATGCCTTTCCGCGCTCTCCCTACTTATATATATCCATTAGTCTCCTTGCAGTCAACATCCTCCAAGCCTACCTCTGGCTATCCACACAAGGCTCACAGCCTCAATACCATCCAAAATGTAAGTAAATACACACACGTCTCAAGAAGCCAACCTTCTGTCGCTGAACCATACCCCCAAAACAGTTTCATCCGAGCCCGTTGAAGTTGTGAGGAACAAATCCATGGAGACGCTTTCAAGCGCCGAGTCCAACCGTTTGTGGAGCGACTCGCTGCCGGGCGTTACGGGATGGGTGCAGATTGCCCATCCGACAGCATACCATCTGCCACCAGGGATTCCGTCAATTGAAGGCGAGGGCGAGGTCTACATCACGACCTGGGGACACCAGCATCATTGTTTGGTGAGTAGACCCAAGTACAGTGGAAGTTATTTTGCTGATCATGCAATCCCTCACTTCTAGAAAACGCTACGCAAGCAATTCTCAGCTCTTATACGAGACGAGAGCCCGTTTCCAGCCGCTTACGCATCTTCACAGCTGCAAGAAAGCCAAAGCCAAAGCGAAAGCGAAAACCACTTGAACGAGACGCTGACGCCGGTCCTGGACCAGCTTGGGCACATCATGCACTGCTTCGACTATCTCCGGCAGACTGTTGCGTGTCAAAGCGACGTGACACTCGAAGGTATCACGGGAGAGTCTAGCGCGAGGAATTATGAGATTGACGGGTACGATGTAATGCATACGTGTAAGAATCAGGTATGTTATGAGTGGCTAGTGTTTGATGTTCTTTTCCGTTCTTTTGCCTGTTGTGGTAGCGTGAAGACTGATTATGTGATTGTAGAGGCAGGTTGGTGAGTGGTTGGTGGACCATCGACCTTTGGATGAATGGACGCGGGACTTTGAAGTGTAAGACATGACATGAATGCGGTCGGAAATTTAGAGCTTCTGGTTGTGGTTCTTTCTGACTCTGGAATCGGGACAGATTCATAATGGTCAGCCCACTTGAGCATGGTTTCATAAGGCTAGATATAGGAATAGGTTTATGACTGGACTTTGTATTAGGATACCCCACTCATAGAAAGACTTATTTTGCTAAGGCTCAACTGTATTCGAAATCGCAAGGCGCTGCTGTACTCAAGACCACTTCAATGAATGGGCCAATAAAAACTTTATCAATAGACCAACTTTGTGCAATACGTTCGATTCCACTACAGAACCAAACAAGCGGCCTGAAAACCTCGAGCTTTATCTTCGAGCCAAAAATACTCGTAGCCCCTAAGGCGCTTATGAACTGACGACTGCATGACATGATCAAGGCTCATTGGTAGAAAAATACTAAGCAACGGGAGCCAACATTGCGAATGCAATCGTTCGTCAAGGCGCTCAATGGGCAAGGTTTAAATAGAACGGGATATAATAAATAGGCAGGTAAACGGTATCAGGAGCGGTTCAAGATAATGGAGCAATAATAAACTTTTGTTGCGCGCCTTATAATGCAGCTACGATTAGAAATTTGCATCACTTGATAGCTGCTTCACTAGCTTCGGGTACCAATTGGGCTCGGGTGTATGTCGAAGAGTGCTGTACTGGAATAAACGCAGGCGTATTTGATGATGCTTACAAGTTAGTCTTCAGAACATCACGGCCTTCCTCGTCACTTTCTTCTTCTCCCTCTTCTCCTTCTCCCCTTTCTTTCTTCTTACCACTTTCTCAGTCAGCAATTACCTTAGCCCAAACTACCTTTTATTCTATTATCAAAGTCGAAACCCGATTCAGTACTAATTTAGCACCAAGTACAAAGGTACTGTACAAGCCCAGCACAACCCAAATCACACAAGCCGCAACATCGAACACACTCCGAAACCGCCGCAAACACGCACATAAGCTTGCAATCCCTCCAGTGGGACCGTGCTCTTTACGTTGTATACGCGCAGCACGCGCTGGAAGTGGAGGGAAGCTTGCCGGTGTGATTGAGGGGCGAGAGAGAGATGGGTTTGGGTTAGCGGTTGTTGGTTGTTGGTTGTGAAGGTCAAGGGGAGGGTGGACATGGTGGGATGGGATGAGACGGCGGCATGTTGCGGGTGTCTATTTGTATAGTGGAAGTAGGAGTGGAATGTTGGTGAATGCTGCGACTGTGTTTAGTGTTTGGATGGTGAGGCAGGTATGGCAGAATACCGAGTAAGTGCCTGTGAGATATTAGGAGTCCTGGTTCACGTGTGCGATCGTGAGACTGTGAAGGAGATTGGCGTGAATAGTTCGCTTGAATGGCCTTTGTACTATCGTTGGCAGTCTGGAGGCTCTTTGCAATTTTGCTGGGCGGTCTGATGATGATGATGCATTTGGGGTGGAACGATTATATGATTTTGTTACTTACCTTTATTCTTAGCAGTGATGCCTGCAGACCATAGTTCAAGAGGGCAACTTTAATGCGAATCATGCTTGGGGCTCTACTTAGCACCATCAATTAGATAGACTTGTAGTATGTATGTGTATGTGAAAGACCGTGAACATAATTCATTAATCTCGTAATTTTCATAATTCGTCGTCATCCGACTCAGTCTCCGATCCATCAAGAACAGGGGCAGCTACGGGTGGCGAAGAATGTTTTACTGCCTTTGAGATATTACTCCGCTCCGGCAGATTTCTTTTTGGCAGAGGAGCGTCAGCCTCGGCCGTGCTAGATGAGGACCTAGAAGTGGGTTAGCATTGCCGACAAGAAGGATGTTGACGCTCTGGCATATCTTCAAAAGTCCCAGAGCCCCCGAGACTTTCATTATGCTCGGAAAAGAAGCATACCTTTCTGTAGTCTGACCACCGCTCTTCTTGTTGACAGTCTTTCTCGCAGGTGGAGATGGCGGTCGTGCTTCTTCACCGTCCGACTCTGTTTCGTCCGCTGTCGATTCCGCATCAGGTGTTCTTTGCCTTTGGTTTTCGTCTTCCGAATCTTGCGGTGGCTCCGGGTCGACATCCATTTTTTCAAATCCATCATCCGACTCGTCCTCCTCTATGGTTTCGTCGGCTTTCCGTTTGCCTGTAAGTTCACAGAGTTAGTAATGATTTCATGGAATTCGAGAGCATCCATATTTGACTGTCTCGGAGATACCGGGCATCCATGTTGAAAATGCCAAGTATATCTGGATAAGGAAACAACACGCATACCCTTCCTCGACGGCCCAGCAGACCGTGATCTGGAATCTCTTCTAGCTGCCTCTAGAGCTTCTAGTTTGGCAGGATCGACATTCGAGCTGGCTAATAAACGCTGCTGGTCTCTAATCTTGAGTTTCTTTTCATTGAGTAACAGAGAGAACTTTTCCAGTAGAGACTTTTCATGCCCATTCTTCAAGTCAACCAGCTCTGCAAAGCTCTCCTCAAGTTTTTTGAATTGTTCATCCTTGTATTTCAAACTCGACTCCAGTGTCTGCAATTTTGTGGTAGATTTGCTCTTCGATTCGACTGCCTCTCCACACCATTCGAAAAGGTCGGGTGCTTCATCTTCGGTTTCTCGCAGGATAAGGGAACCGAGACGTTGCTGTCGAATATTAGCGCACGCCCCTTCGATATGAGAGCTATGACAATATACCGTGATCCCTTCGATACGCCTCTGTATAGTGATAGAAAGTTTATTGCCGCCGGACTCAACTTTCGCTGCGGCCTCCACACCTTGGGTAATAGCCTTGTGCTCCTCTTCTGGCACTGTGCCAAGTAAAATAGTTGATAATATCGCGTCCCACTGTTCTTGATTGAGTTTTGACTTGGAGTCCTTAAGAGATGAGGTTCGATGGTGCTCTACTAAGATGGCGACCCTTGATTAGCTCCCGAGATAACGCATGAAATTGAAGGGGCCAAGGGAGGGCCGAAGCGGGCGGGCGTGCAGGCGGGCGATCCTTACATATGACCTTGAAGATAGTTTCATTTTCCGTTCCAATGAGCTTGAGATCAAGTGGCCTGTCGCCGTGGGGAGATATATGGAGGAGGACAAACTCGGTCGGGGCGAGGCCGCGGGGAAGCCTCAGTAGCACTGGGCTTTCCAGGGCCATGGCTGGAGGGGAGGGGAGGGGACAGGAGTTCGGCAGCAGTTGTGAAATGAGGTTTGAAGAAACAAGGCGAAATTTTAGGATGGATTTTTATAAATCAAAATCCTCTACTCCTCTACCATAAGAGATTTTCTGGGAGATGGCCGTGGTCATGGAGAGATGTGGTGTGCCTGTGCCTGTCTTGGAAGACGTGTACTCGTACCGAGGAAACGCCAAACGTACGCGAAAATTGCGGGGCAAACCTTTCCGCCTACCGTATCGAACTAGCTCTGTTCAGTTCAGCCATCTCCAACCTCTTCAAAGTATCAAAGACCACAACCCCAACCCCAACCACCGAATTTTTGTCGAACCAACAACACCTCGTCCTGCTGTCTGCTTCTGCACCTTCTTCGACCCACGAACGATATACTCGCGCGCCATTCTACCTCAAACGCTTTGCCCGGTGGGCGTTGCGCAACGCGATCGGATTAGCGGTGGGAAAAGCAGTCAACACCACGTACGAATTGGCCAGCAGACGACCTCAACAACTCGGAAATTCGGAAAAAGACTGCGCAAGTGCTCACCTATTACCAGCGATCCTGTAGCGACACAAAACACCTATCACGACCTTCCACGAGCATATGACCATGAATTTACGACCATGAGCACATGTGCGATCAGTGCTACTCTTGTTTGAAAATTTTTGACAGTCCTCAATTCACCTGTACAAAACTACAAACACATTCTACACCACTCGTTCATTACAAATTTACAACATTCGCCCCGAATAATGGATCAGTTGACCTTGAAGCCGCGAAAGGCGGTTGTGGAGGAGCCGATTGAGAGCTGGGATGACGATGACTTGGACATCGGAGGAGACGACTTCACTTTTCGAAGCGCGTCATTGGCGACTACTTCGGCATCGCACAACCGAGATTCCATTTCATCACGATTGTCAATACGGTCTGATTTCGAATTGGGCGATCAGGACAAGCAAGTTCACCTACCCGGAGATGATGAGAGATCAACCACAGATGCCATTGCAACAGCCAAGAGAGCTGGGATACCCATACCACAAAATGTTCCTTCCTCGGCCCTGACGGGAGGAACAATCAAGCGACTAGGAGGAAGGAAGATCAAGAAGATCATCCAGGATGATTGGGATGACGGTGATCTAGAGTTACCTGGAGAGGGTGGCTTGAAGATAAAGCAAATGGACGGCTCAAACTTCCCTGATGCTTTGCGACAAGTCAGCGGTGGTTCTGTGAATGCCAGTCCGGCCAAGCCGTTGAAGCCTGCTTCGATGTTCAATATCAGCCCTCGACCAGAACTAAAGGCCAAGCCAGCATCTCGAAATCTACTTGAACGTTTTAAAGATCAAGACGACGACGATTTTTTTGGGGATGATGCTGCTACTATCAAAGTGCCTAAAAGCCGCCAGGGGCCTAGGTTAATACCACTTATTACCCCACCAACGCCACAGAAGAAGCAGGAGAGTACAGATATCGACGATGATTTTGAGCGAGATTTTCAGCTTCCTTTAGATGGAGGACCTCTTAGGCTGTCTGCTCGGAAGGAAATTCCGAGGACACCTGTCAGCTTGGAGGATGAATTTGAAGAATGGGGAGAAGGTAGTCTCGGAACACGTTTCGGCGGAACTAGGAGAGATGGCCGTTCTAACAGGAGCTCTTCCATCTCTGCGTTGAGCCCGAGTGTTGCAAGCTCACTAACCATCGAAAGTGAAGATGAAGGCCTCGATGGACTTGTGTTGCCCTCAGGCCCCATTGCATTCGATGACATTCTCAAAAGGAGGCAACAAGATCGCTCACCTGACCACCAATCCAGCGAGAAGCAAGCTGCGAAGCGAGCTGAAGTCAAGGAAGATTTCCTCTCGGGCCTTGAGATTGGAGATGGGGATGTATTTGATTCCAGTAAACTCACCTTAAATCGAAACATAAAGATGAAGACGACTCGCCAGACGAGTCCCACTCGGCCGAAAACGGCAGTCTCATTAACGTTCACCAACAAACCTTCCTCCACCAACGGGTCGCGACTTCCTCGTCCACTCGGTACGCATGAACGCCAACTTTCCTCTCTAGAACCGGTCTCGGAAAGCGGAGGGCCTATTCCTAAACTCAACCGCAGGTCTCAATCCAGACTTGGAGGCCACTCAGCACATTCATCCGTTACTAGTATTGCAACCCCTACAACGCCATCATCCTCAACTCACTCCTTACCGCTACCCTCTACACCTCGAAGACGCGATCTAGCTTCCAAATCATCCATTACAGGCCTCCGCAATGAACCGACGACGACCAATGCACAGCTGCTAAAGCTCAAACGGTCGATGCCAACCATGCGACCGCATCCCCAGTCGCCTGCGAAACCAATAGCATCACGTTACGAGAGACCTCCGTCTCGTACGGATACCAGCAATCGACCAACTTCGGTGTCTCGGCCCAAGACGCCAACTGAACGGGATCGCTCTGGAGCTGAATCAAGTTTGTCTCACGTCCGAAAGAACCCATTACCATTCCTACCCGCCGGTGCCTCATCATCCCAATCCCAACACGTTACTATTAAGACCTCCCGTCATTTCCGTCGTCATGATTCCGAGTCCTCGACAAATAGCATCGAACTTCGTCCAACGTCGCGGGCTGTTTCAAGGTCGGCAATGAGGTCGCCTAGCCCGCGGCGAAATCCCAGGGGTGCCGAGGCATTAACTCGCGATGCAGCCTCCAAGCGACAATTAACAAAGCCGTTGCGTCGGAGGCATTTCGGCGATGGCTACGAACTAGATGGATTTGACGATCTCCCAACAAGTCGTGACACGGAACAGAAGTTTGTTAAAGAACCTATCGGTCGCGGTCCACCCAAACAATCAGTCCTGCGAAACAAGATCCACCAAGACGCTCTGCCATCGCGGACGAATACGCCTGCTCCTCTCACACCCTTCTCCCCGGCCAAGTCACGAGATGACCTCCCTCGATTCGCGCGTGATACTGCTGCCAGCCGGATGGCAAGGGAGCGGGCACAAGCACAGCGCGCTCCATCAGCCGCAGGAGCTCCTCTAGCTACGCTCACAAATCAATGGAAAACCAAGGTATCAGCGACGACAGGTTTAAGCGCCGTGAATGCACAATCCGTCAGACCAAAGAAGAGCAAAGGTCCTCCACAAAAGCCACAACTCATCAAGCCCCTCGGCAACCTCAATAATCCCAAATGTAAGTCTACTTCAAACTTCTACATTGTCTCTCACTAACAAAGACAGCTATCAAAGGAATGTACTACAACCCATATACTTTCCGATGGGAAGGCAATGAGAACGAGCTTACTCCTTTCGAAGCGCCTACCTCGTCACCATCCCCTGCACCAGCACCTTCCAATGCACTCAAAGAAGGCCCAAATATCTACCGCGAAAAAGAGAATTCTACACCTCGACCTGCCCTCATACAAAACGTGAATTCCTCACAAGGCGTCCAGGTTGTCGGCGGCATGGTCTTTGATCCTCAACGCATGTGCTGGCTCAAGATGCCCGCCAATGAACCAAAGAACAAAAGCGATGCAGGCGATACCATGGATGGCTTCGACGCCTTTGACGATGATGAGGATGTCTTCAAAGACGTCCCTGATCTTGAAGACTCCCCAAGCAAAGATGTCGACGAGGTCGGAGGTCGCAAGAGCGACGGTGCTAGTGCGCTCAAGGATGACTGGCTTGTGGGTGAAGAGTTTGATGTAGGGCCCGAGTTTGTCAGGAGGCAGCGCGAAGAAGAAGAGCGCTGGAGACGGAAGTGCGACAAGTGGGTCGGCGCTGAAAAGAATCGCGGAAGTGATCTCTGGCGGTGGAGCATCAGGGATGTGGTTAACGAACTCTGATTTGGTATAAAAGCAACGCAACGGTCACATAAGTATGGCACCTGTACAATTGACATGAGCTTGGGAGTTTATAAAAAAGAAAGCGGGGTTTTTTGCATTCATTCTGCGTCTGGGATAGGAGTTTTTAGGCGCATGCATATAGGGATATGTATCGCAAGAGGCGATAGATATGGGTTAGATGCCTGATATGAATGTTACGACCCTTTATGATCTGATGCTGTTGTATTATATGGGTGGTGGTGATGGGTAGCTCTTTCCCCTAATGTTAATACATACAATTCGCTTACAAATTCATTGAATTTTCAACTTCATTTATGGGTAGAGTTGACGCCTGAATGAAGTAGAGTAAAATTTGTTCCCTTGAAAAATTAATACCAACTCAATACTACTCTTCTTGCCCGCAAGGAAATTCAACGAGGGTCGATGTCGTATGTTAGTACTAAGAGAAAATAATAAGGGGAGATGTTTTAGTGCCCTCCAGCGAGTATATCTTCAACTTGCCACAGAATTAGGCCTGCTGTCCACTCTAGTGGTTAAGTTTGAGAAAGGATAGGAGATGTTAAACGCTAACCACAGAATTGGTGAATAAACCAGAACAAACCCCAAACTCCCCTCACAATTATTTTGATAGCAAACTTGCTCCTAGCCCTCAACTTGGCCCCAAACAGCCAAAGAAACCATAAGCATCCGCAACATACAACTGTCAATCCAGCAAGTAAGCTGACTCCGCCATCAACGCCTAATCTATCGGACATTGGAGGAGCAAACAAAATAGCTGCTGCGGCAAACAAGCTCCTTGCAAGTCCGTTAGCAGCAAGCAACGAAGCTGCATACTTTGGATAGCAAAGCGGAACATAGATAAACAAGCACTGCATTGTAACGTAAATCCCTATGTTAGTCAGAGCTACACCAACTAAGATTACGGCCCAATGGACGTCCGATCTACTTGTGAAGCCTGATATGGTAGACCTATATTAGCATTGCATTTACACTGACGTGGCAGGAATAAGGTGAAGGGCTTACCGAATATAAATAGGCCGATAGGAGTAATAAAACATGGGAGAGTCCTATCTTTAGTAGATCTTCGGGCGCGCCCATCCCGGAGGTTTTGATCTTACTTTCAACTCGGTATCGGAAGTGTAGCAGATAGAGTGGGACGACGACTAGCAAGGCGATAAACACGGCGAAGAAGGCGAGACCCTGGCTTCCGCTGGAAAAGCCATACACGTTTTGGTACACCAGAGGGAACGATTCGAAAAACGTGTAGACTATATAGCATACACTAAACCCGCATAAAACGTGCTGAATAGCACAGCTATACAAATTCCTGATTAGCAAATGTCTAGTCATTTCGAGCGTGGCACAACGGCATTATGAATGCGTTCAAGATTGGATTACCTGGATCCTGAAGATTGATCTCCCACTAGACAAAGATTTAGAAAAAGGCTTCCTCGTTACAGCGCCACTAAAGGACGTTACTTGACCATCAACCACACATGACTCCTTGGTCTTGCGCTTTATGAAGTAGATACACGGTATCTTAGAGTCGTCCAAAACACTTACCGGTTTCATCAAGGCGTCTAGAATCATGTTCTTCGCTGATATGCTAACCTGGTTCACTTCAGATTGAGATTTCAGATTCATATTGCCAGTCGAATGTCGAAGGCGGCGAGCTCTGTGCAACATAATCGTAGGGGTGGAAGTTTCGGGCAATGCAATGAACATCAGAACGGTGACCGGTCCAGCAAGCCACAAAATCTCCCACTGGCTCCATCTCCACCCCTCAACGGGGATACTGTAACTTGAGAGTAGAGGACCAAATGAGGGACCACAGGTTGCTGGCGAATTCGATTAGCTTTTAGCCAGTAGACTTGGGTTTTGACTTACCAATTGCAGCCCATACGGCCATAAGATAAGGCATTTTGCGACCTGGAAACTGCCATATTGTATTAGGATATGCATAGGGACAAGGCAGTCAAGGATGAAGAGAACTCACCATATCTTGGAATGAGGCCCCGGCAGTTGCCAAGCAAGGATATCCTAGATACTCATCAGAAAGCTACTTAGACTCGTGGAAGGATAGGACAAACCGAAGAACCCCAGCAAAAGCCGCAGAGCTAACAGACCCGCGAAATTCCGAACCAGTGACGTGGGAATAAGCAAGACCACGAATATAGTGCATGTAACCATATAAGGCGCAGTACGACCGATGACCGGGATTCTAAGAGTAGGTTAGCCCGCCTGTTCAATCTGGAATGGAAAGAGCATCCCATTCGCTCAGTGGAGAGAATAGCATTGGGCCAAGCCCATCTACGAAAAGAAAGTCAGCAAAGACAAGGCAAACATGGGCTAAAGATTGTATACAAGCAAGCACGTAAAGTGCCAATCCTAGCGAAGCTGCCGTTTCGCCAACACCGAACTCCTCCATGACCCCCCTCTCACTGGGAACATATATTGCGGATCCGACATATACCGAAAAGGTGTATAAGCTGAGAAGCGTGAGTTTTCTACTCTCAAGGGTGGAGAATTGACGCTCGTTTACCATATCAAGAGGCCAACGAAGTATTTCTTGAAGTCACTCCAGTTTTGCGGATTCTCAGGATCGTCGTCTTCATACCAAGCAACGATTATTGTACTATTTGGCGAATTCAATTGCTTGACGGGAACGCCGTTGCTGTGGTGAGCAGACTCGACCTCTTCCTCTCCGCTCTGTCTCTCAGGATTTCCTACATTCCCTATGTCTATCTGTGGTTGAGAAAGATATTTATGAAAGTCAAAGTCAGGAGAGTCTTCAAGATAGCGAAGCGTCTCATCACCGGTAATGAAGCGGACGACGTGGCCGAAAGTAGAATCGCGAAGTATGCCCCTCATTGTTAAGCCTGGACTTTTCACGACTAGATTTGAAACCAAAGAAAGTTCTGGAGGAAATAAGAAGAGTTTAAGGGAGCTCTGATCTTTAATCACTCCTTTTAAGCAAATATATTTGATTTGCCTCTGCAATTTTCAAAATGTAATTATGGGGATGGTTACTCAGCGACTGACCCAGATGAACTTCAATCACCTCCGTACAGGGACGCAAGATTCAAACTCAGCGGAGACTCCCTAGTTTACAGTTAATATCCGAAAACAAGTCTACTTGTCGCTTAATAAGGGGCTCGCTTGTTGAGTTCTCCCCTGCAGTCCCTAAATCTGCTCCACAATTACAGACCCACAGTTCACGGAACTCCTTGAAGTGATCTACGAGTACTGTAGCACGAATAAAGACAGACGACATCCCTCTCGGACACCGTGAACGGAGTATATTTGTTGACCAGTCTCTAGCTATCATAAGGTCCTCCAATCTAGCAACCATGGAGAACACCACCAGGTCCCAATTTGTGTGCACTCGCTGCAGCAAATCGTTTGAAACCTTTCCACCACCTGAATCACCACTAAAGCTAATTGAGTATAGAATCAACATACAAGAGGCACGGCTACTACTGCCGCTCTAGGCAAACTAGCCAGAGGATTTCTCGAAAACGTTGTTGCATCGCATTCACCAAAGCAAAGATCCGGTGCGATTTCCAGCACCCCACATGCTCGACTTGCGTTGCCAGATGCATCACTTGCCAGTATACCCAAGAGACTCTGCAAAGCAACAAGGCCCTGCAGCCACTTAGCTCCGTAGTCACCAGTAGGGCTAAAGATGAGGTATTCTGTGACAGGCTCTACATACCACAAGACGAGGAAATGAGTAACGAATTGAGCTACGAGCAACTTGACATCCTCAGTCCACAGATGACTGAGGAAACTCGACCACGTGAGGCGTACCCGGTAGCACAGAAAGACCTTGCAGCTCTTTCTATGTTTGACTCTAATGTCAATTCACTTGACTGGGTTTGCGATGGCAACACGGGACTGGGTTTCAATTCATCTCTTGGAGCAGGCTTCTCGTTCTCCACTATGTCTCAATTATGCGAACCCGCGGTCACTCTTTCACAGAGTGCTTCTAATTCCATACCTCCATCACCGTCAACCATTGCGAGATCACTGGTGCCACGATCGTTGGGAAAGACGGGTGCGCAAATGGGTGCTTAACTTCTTAGACGTATACTTTCATCGTATCCATCAATGATGATGCGTAAAGTGAATTTTCCGCCCTTCATCCACCCAGTGTGGTTCTCCGACTGTGGCGAAAGCAAAGGCTCTTTCCCCGAAACATTGGTAAATTGCATGACTATAGCTCAGATGTTCGTGAATAGCGGCAAAGAGACGAACAAGTTTATGTGGAGGACAGTCAGAATGGAGCAGGAGAGAATGTGGCTTGAGGTCGGTGCCAGAGTTCAGAATCTGAGAGTATGAAAATTGCTAATCTCTGTCTCCAAGTATCACATTTTTAATAATTGGGAGCTTCTTGCTTCTGCGCAAGCTCTTATGATATACACTCTCATGCGGATGATAGAGAGCCCCAACGACGACAACAACTTCGACGCCCCACTATTGCTGTCTCTCAATGTCCGTAGAAACTTCCAAATGTGCCAGCCAGCCAGATCGAATGACTTCTCACAAATGCAATAGGTAGTATCTTCAACGCTTTCGGAAAGATTTGGCGGAGATGAATTGAAACAAGCACCGAGTGGAGATCAACAAGATTGGAAGGAGTGGATTTTCCACGAGTCCTGGAGAAGGCTAGTTATAACGCGCGCAAGTGCTATTAGAGAAAAGAACCGGTTCGCTGACAAACGATATAATAGGATGGATACATTTGCAAGGATCCTGAATATGCTTATAGACATCGACACTGCCGTGAGCTGTTCCCCACTCTTGGGCTTTATCATGTGTCCGCTGCCGACGAAGAAATTACTTTGGGAGGCCCGTGACGCTACGGTTTGGAGATTAGAATTTGATGCCGTGCTGAAAGAGAGAGAACTGTTCGGCCTAGCGACTGATGGCCAGCTAACAAAGATGAAAATTGGATCTGGAGGGATAAGCACCACTGCGATTGATTGGGGAAAGTGGTATGCTGAGATGGATTCTTTCGGTACCTTGATCATGATTGCAGCCTCGCTTTTGTGAAGAATTGGCAGACCGTTATAATCTATATGACTATTGAGACAGCCAATTTCAGATTCAAAACCCTGCGGAAAGAAAGATGTACTGTTCTATTGATAAACATCAAGCTGACCGCAAGCAGGAACCGTCTAAAAAGGTGCAAATGGACTTGGGCGAAAATCGCCACAGAGAGCATCTTTCACGGGACTCCGTGAATAGCGTCCATGGAATAAAAAACCAGCCATAACACGCCGCAAATACAATAATAACATCCCACGCTTCTTGAGAGTTCTACCCATTAGGAAAAAGTATTTGGATCCCCGACTCACTCCCCCATACCCAACTATACACAGCACCAACCCACAACCATGCCAACACCCGCCCCCTTCCCCTCCTTCACCCAAACCTGGCAAACAACCAGCTACTCCTCAATCCACCCCACCAACCCCACCCTATCAGCCCAGCACAAAACGATCCTAAT
>QGMG01000518.1:0-25715 GCA_007825325.1 Lachnellula cervina | reverse complement strand
CCCCAGTAGTGTGTGTTTGTGAAACTTACTCCTACTCCGTAAGTAACATAACCAATCCCTTCCAATTCAAGGTGGTGGCTGAAGCTGCCTGTGCACTAGCAGGGCTGAAGCTGAGCCATGGCCATTTATTGGGGGCTGAAGGCTGCATTTTCGAAAGCTGCACGACGAAATGTCCACGTCGTTCCTTCCAGAACCTCGGATTCCTTTCATTCTCTCTCTGTCCAGCTTGTATGCAAAGCATGAACTCCTCAATTGCATACCTTGAGAGTTGACAGCCATCCAGTGGCCAGAATCAATCTGCGACACCTCTCCAACCTTCCAGCCTCGCCATGGCCTTCAACGATGTCAACCAGAATGTCTTTGGACTCACGGCATTGATCGTGTCGCTCGTCGCCCTCTTAACCACCGTCATCCAAGTCCTCCAGCAATACTTTTCGAGTGCTGAAGGCTATCGAAGATGTGCACATTCAGTAATGGGGCTATGGGCCAAAGGAACCCACCGAAAGCTCGTGTCTAGGGAGTTTAGATTTGAAGTCATCTTCGAAACACCCGTCATATTCGTAGCCCCTCCAGACAACCAAAAAGGACCCATTCCTGGGCGGACAATTTATTATGTCGATGGTAGTGAAAAATCTTACGCGAATACCAAAGTTATGAAGCCTGCGCAGCAGAACCAGGCAGAGATACAAACAATAGGGCAGGTACATACCGCAGACGATGAACGAGCTTCATGGGTTACTCTCCTCTCGACCCAGCAACGTGCCGAAGGTGATTCTCGTGCTTGGGATAGGAAACTAAGGGGTACAGCATTCAAGGAACCTAGCTATCAGATTGCAGTCGGGCTGCAGAGCAAGACACGATCTTGGGACTTCATTCCCGACGCGATCACCAAACCATACGCTACTTCAGCGATATGCCATCTAGTGGAAATGATGGCAATGTTAGGACTATACTGGAAGGTTTTTGATCAGATTCTCTGGAATCTTAGAGCTGAAGGAAACGGTTTTATTCTGACATCTACAACCGTTCATGGCCTAGGGGTAATGGTTGTCTTTGCCGTTACTGGGAGGTCAAACTTTGAGGGAAACCGAGTAATTCCTTGCGAAGGGGTGAAGGAACTGGCTTTTGGAACTGTACCCAACATCTTCGAGGAAGGAGATTACTTAAAGCGAGAACACGATGCCCAGAGTCTTGAATTGGTTTTTGGTGAAGAGAAGAATGTTACAGCGACCTTGGAATCTCTTGGGTGTACCTCGGAAACAGTAATGCGGTTTGCCAAGGACCACAAACATATCTTCTCCGGTAAGCTCCAACCCCAAAGTCACTCGTATCTCACCGTCTAACAACAACCAGTATCCTTTGAAATAATCGGCATGCTAGGAAAAGTCTTCCGTATCCGCGGCAGCAACTTCCGCATGCTCCCCAACCCAACCATGGACTTCTGGCTCAAGAAAAGCGGCCAAAAAGCCTCCTGGAAAACCTCAACCCTCATGAAAGTCTTCCAAGAAAAGCTCAAGGAGCTCACCGATGCCGAAGGCTTCGAGAAACACCACCAATGCACCATCATTTCGCGGCAATGGGACGAAATCGCCACACTTGGCTGCGAAGACGAAGCGACCTTGACCGTTGAAGCGCGTGAGGCGATTCATGATGCATTAGATAAACGGACAACGTATTTACTCTCTCTGAAGCAAATAGATGTTCTCAGTGTGCTGGTAGCGCATCTCACGAAAGTCATGGAGATACTGGATGATCCGAACTCACCACTGAACAACATCGTGCTGGCCAATAAAGAAGATACCCTGTTGCGCCACTATTTCTACGAGATCCGACCTGCGGTGATAGGGAACCTGGATTCAAATAAGAAACCACTGACGAGAGAGGAAAAGGAGCAGAGGAACACGGTTTGGATATCGTTGATCTTCCGCATGCTGTGTTGGCTCCTGTTGCATGATTTTGATAAATCGGATATTAAAATAGTTCCGTCTGATCTGAAGGGAAGTAGAATGCCGGTGTATATTGGTTGAAAGGGGAAAAGTGGGGTTTTTTTGGTCGTTGTGGCGTCAGTACAGCGATTTTTATCATTGATGGGCGTTGGAAAGCTACCATTTTAGAAGCATATTATCGCGGCACCACCATTATGAGCGTTACAAATGAGCGTTATCTTCAACTATGTCATATACCACATCATTACAATCAAAAGATATATTGCATTTTGCATAATCCTTGAGCGGGCAGGCAAATTTTGGTGCTATTCCTACAAAAATCAAGACAGTCCAGCCAGCAATCTACGAATTGCCATTCGTGCCATTCCCGGTGATGGTCCCACCCGCCTGCTTCCATGACTGAGCCATAGCCAAGAAATTGGACAGCTTTGCGGTCTGCTGATCGTCGGCAGGGAACACATAGTCGACATACTCCTCGTACGTATCGTCGTCCATCTTGCGGCGGCGCTTGGTCTTCCGCGGCATCTGCTTCTGCACTTTGTCGATGTCTTCTTCGGAGCCGTGCGTTCGCTCGAATGAAAGCCAGGCGTTGAGGAGGGTGACGCGCTGTGGGGTTCTTGGTTAGTACGAGTAGGAAAGATATGGATAAATAGAGGGGAGGGGGGCAGCTTACCTCTTCCTTCAGCTCCTTGTCCTTCATGCTGGTGAGAGCACGCTCAAACACCTTCCGTGCGCGAGCCTTGGCCATCTCACTAACAGGCTTCTCCTCTTCCTCGTCCTCCGCTTCCTCTTCCTCCTCATCCGGTACGTTAATCTCAAAGTGAGCATAGCTGATCCAGACCTTGACGTGATCGGTCTTGTCTAGCAGCCTCTCGTACAATTTCCGCGTGCGCTCGTACTCGCCTTCTTCCTCCTCGAAATCGATATACGCTTTCCATAGTAGCTCGGGCATATCGAGCACGTTTTGGGAGATGGCGAGTTCGAAGATGGCGCGGGTACGCTCGAGGTCGTCGAGGCCTCGTTCTAGCTCGGCGAATTTGATCCAGGCTTGGCAGTTTGCCGAGTTCCATTCAATGTGCTTCTCGTACAGAGTTCTGCATCGCACGAATTCGAAAAGCTTCAGCTCTAGATCGATGTAGCCTTTGAAAAGCTTGTCTTTGGGACACATCCCAATTGCTTGTCCGAGGGTTTTCCTTGCTGCTAACAGCTGCTGTTGCCGGATCTCAAACTGCGCTTTCATAAGCCAGATTTTGGCAAATGTGAACTTCTTGTGGGGTATCAGCTTCAAACACTCCTGGTAAATCTGTCTTGCCCGCTCGACGTCCTTGGTGTCTATTTCTTCCCAAATCGCATAGAAGATCCACAAGTAGATGTAACGTCTCCAGTGTCGCTTTTCTTGCGTTGGTGGAATTTGAGCAATTGCTCTCTCGTAAACGTCCCGAACTCGGTCCACATCTCCTGACACCTCCTCCAGTCTGGCATAATCAAACCAAGTATCGTAATTCTTGGGATTTTCTTTGACTTGCTCCTCGTATTGCACCCTTCGTTTGGACAGAATAACATCCTCAACCCCTTCCCGATCACCAAACTGCTTCTCAAAAGTCGTATACGCCTTGTGAAGCGATATTGACTTCGATCGTGCCAAACGATCCAGGGCGTATTTGTAGATGGCTCTGGCGCGCTCATATTCCTTTAGTTTCGCCTCATATCTTGCATAAGCAATGAATAATCGCTCATCCATGAAATCATCTCCCAACGCCTCAACAGCAGTCCCGAAAACTTCCCTAACAAGATCACTAGTTCCAAACTCCTCTTCGAACCTCGCCCATTTAATCCAATTCCTTGGTTCTGGATGGACCATAGTAAATCTCTGGAAGATCTCCCTCGCCCTTTGAAACTCGCCGTACCTTTTCTCCATCTTGATATAACTGCTCCATGCTGCCTCATCTGGCTCCCAAGACATCCATCGCTCGAAGACTTGTCTTGTGCCTGGAATATTGGACAACATTTCCTCCATATAGCAGTACTTGTACCACAGCTTGTCCACCCTAGGCAAAATAGTAACAGCACGATCCAGTAAGTTCCGGGCATGATTGATATTCCTCGACTTCATCTCCGCCTCAATATACCGAATCCATAGCGTAACAGAAGTCGCATCAACATCCAAAGCTCTCTCAAAGATCGATCTGGCGCGCTTGTATTCCTTTTGCTCGAGTTCCCATTGTGCATATCTCATCCAATTGTTCATATTAATCCTGTTCCTCTGCACATACGACTCGAACTCCTTGCGCTTCCTGCCTTGGAACTCATGGAGCTCTTCGAGATCAGCAAACCGCTGAGTTGGCGCCTGGAGTCCGGGTTCCTGCCGGTCTACAGCTTCTCGGAGAAGCTGTTCGGCTGAAATCTGGATCGCGCTGGGCGCCTTGTTCTTGACCCTCGGGGGTCCACGAGTAGAGTCCTCCATGATGGCGGTTTGTACAAAAGCTGGTGGAGGGTGGGTAGAAATTGGAGGATTGCAAATGCTTTTGGGGCATAGAAGAGCCCAGACAATGTTCCCAATGCTTGTTACTGAGGTCGTCCCCGAGAAACAACGCGCTTCTGTCGTCGCGCTTCTGTTTTGCGGTGGATTTTTGAGGCTGATTGACGAGTTCAAGCCTCGCAGTATTTTTGAGGTCAAAGCGCGCTAAAGATGAGGCTGCGCGCTAGTCAAAATAAACTTACCTTGTCCCAAGACGCTCTTTCTTTTAAACACGCCTCTGGACAACAACAAACAAAGATGTCGACTCTCGCAGATGAACTCCTGCAGGACTTCGAGGATTCAGGTTCAGAAGGAGGCGAAGAGCAGCAGAATGAGGGTCTGTTCCCCGAAGCGGATGGCGCAACCTCAAACGGGCACAAGGCAGCGATCGCGAGCGCAAATACGGATGGAATGGAGCTAGATGGAGATGAGGAAGAGGTGCCAGAGGATGAGGAAATGACAGGAATCAACGACTCCGGTGTAGATGTGGAGGATGAGGAAGAAACAAAGGCGAAGGTGGAGAAGATGGAGTTGGGAGGCGTTGACGATGTGAGAAGTGTCGCAAGATTAATGAAGACATTGGAACCGGTCTTAGAGGTAAGCACCATTTTGATTCCCCCCTTCTATCCCTTGAAGAGATCATGGTTTACATTGCCTTTTCGTGTATTAGCCCTGACTTCCTCCGACCTACAGAAAATCGCCCATTATCAATCTTTGCCCCCGGACAAGCAAACCACTTTCGTGGGCTCCATTGAGGATAATCCCGAATACCACCTTTTGACTCAATCGAATACCCTATCCACCAATATCGACACCGAGATTATGATTGTTCATAAATACATACGGGATCATTACTCTATTCGATTTCCTGAGCTAGAGACTTTGGTCACCAATCCTTTGGACTATGCCAAGGTTGTAACTATCATTGGAAATGGTCCTATGGACCAAGAAAGCATCAAGGCTCTTCAAAACTCCAAAGATAACAGGCTAGGCACCACTTTAAGATCCGTTCTGGATGGACCCTCGGTGATGATTGTTACAGTGGAAGCTACGACGACCAAAGGACGAGAAATGTCATCAGCTGAGCTTGAAAGGGTTATGCGTGCTTGTGATATGACTTTGGCACTCGACCGAGCAAAGAAGACGTTGACAGATTACGTTCAATCACGCATGAATCTATTCGCACCTAATCTCACAGCACTCATCGGATCTCTAACAGCAGCTCAACTCCTAAATTTTGCTGGAGGATTAACGGGTCTTGCCAAAACCCCAGCTTGCAATCTACCACCTCTAGGGTCGAAGAAGCAGTCAGGAACCGGATTTGCGACCAACGTGGGAGTTAGACAACAGGGTTTCCTCTATCACTCACCTATTATCAGGGGAATTCCTAACGATTTGAAGCGACAAGCCATGCGTATCGTGTCCGCCAAAGTAGTCCTCGCAGCACGTGTAGACCGCGTACATAGCAGTCCCGACGGATCCAACGGCGAAGAGCTCAAAGCAGCTTGTCTCGAGCGTCTCGAAAAACTTACCGAACCCCCACCAAACAAAGGCCAACGAGCACTCCCAGCACCAGACGACAAGCCCGCCCGAAAGCGCGGAGGCCGACGAGCACGCAAAGCCAAAGAAGCAACCGCCATGACGGATCTCCGCAAAGCACAAAACCGAATGATCTTCGGCAAGGAGGAAAAGGAAGTCGGTTACGGCATGGGCGACGGAACGAAGGGGCTTGGCATGATCGGCCAAGCAAATGAAGGCCGCATTCGAAATCTGCAAGTCGATCAACGTACCAAGGCAAAGCTGAGCGCGAAGAACAAAGGCTGGGGAGGTGCAACTCCTGTTGGCGGCTCTGCGTCTTCTCTGCGCGGCTTTGGGCAGGGTCCAGGCTCGGGTATCGATTTGAGAGGTAAGGGGTTGCGAGCCAGTGGTGTGGGAACTGCAGGTGCGGGATCGGGAACTGCGTCTTCGATAGCATTTACGCCTGTTCAAGGCCTCGAGCTGGTTGATCCGAAAATGCAGGCTGAGATGAGTCGGAAGCGGAAGGCGGAGGAGGATCGGTGGTTTAAAGGTGGAACGTTCACGCAGGTGGGCGGGAGTGGGAGTGGGAGTATGGGACCACCTCCGTTGCCGCCGAATAAGAAGGTTGATACGGGGGCTGGGAAGATGGGACCACCTCCTACGAGAAAGTGAAAGCCTGGGGGCCGGCGAGGAATGGGATATGGAGACAGGAGTTTAGGGCATGATGTGAAAAGGCGTTCGGTAGGTGCAATTACTCGCTATTAGTTTTGCTTTCGCTGTACTAGTATTCAAGACGAGCATATGAAAAGCAAGAACTTCTCAAATTTCGTTTCCGTTGTTAGTTTGTCTCCTATGAATCACGCATTCCATCTCGCGATTGTCCTGACATTCATTCCTTCCTCCCTTCCATCTTCCACCATATCTTTCTTCAACCATCTAATCCAACCCGACTTACACTGAAACAAATTTGCTTCTTTCCAGTTATCACACTACTCACAAGTGAAAACCAAGCATTCTCACTCACACAGTACGAGCCCAGCCTAGCCGGTCCATCACTCTTCCATCTCTCTTCCATCTCAAAACAGAAAGATCAATACAAGAATATTACGACATGACATGCCATACCATACCCCCAGTCAATAAACAAAACACCCCCACGTCATTCACGCCTCTCTGTCTCATCCACTCACGAGCCGCTGGAAAGGGAAGCGGAGACATCACCGGTACGCTACGCCGGGAGAAGAGAAGAAGCTCCTTGCTGTACAGTACAGTACTGTACAGTAATGAATACAGTACGGTGGGAATAGAGCTCTGTTTTACAGTACCTCGGCACGGTACCGTACCGTACCTTTAACTACCAAACTGACTGTCTAGACAGCCCGGAGATAATAGCATGCCCAGATTTCCATACCGAGTAAAAGAATAGACGCCAGAACTCGCCACCGCATGCATTTCCTTCCAATCGATCAATCAATCAATCTTTCTCTCTTTCTCTCTCTCTTTCGTTCTCGTACCGAACGGAGTAACCAACCCAAGCTACTGTACTGTACAGTAAGTTGACGATTAAGACCTGGCTATCGGGCTATACGTTACCATTAGACGTTGATGTGTGCTGATCTAAATGTAATGTTGCGGAGCTATGTCCGTCCGTGCGTGTGCGTCTTTTTGGAATACAGGGTAGGGTAGGGTAGGGTAGGGTACAGTAGAGTAGGGTATAATGTAGGGTACTATTGTACTAGGAAGGGTGAAATGCAAACAGGGTTGATCGTGATCTTAAAAATTCATACGTGTAGGTTCAGTGACAGCATGTGTTGTGTTTCGGAATCTGTTGCAGGGGACAAGACAGCGAAGCGGAGGTTGGTCCGATCACACGGTAGAGAAGACGAATCATTAATGATACAAGTAGCTTTGTTTTGATTTGCTTCTGTTATGTACAGTAATTTGTACAGGTCACAAAGCAGAATGTGCTTCCTGTACTCGAACCGGGTATCATTGTTTTTACCTCTAAAACCAGTAATGGGGGGAGGTTGTGTTACCATACCAAACCCAATATGCATAGGCCGTTGGTAACGTTATAAAAGGACGCCATGCGCCCAGGCCCTTCGATCCAATTCGATCTAGCCAATAAACCCCGCTCCCAATGCAAACACACCCAAGAAACCAATCCCTCGAGTCGACAACGCATACCCAATCCGGGGAGACCCTGGAAC
Source organism: Lachnellula cervina (assembly GCA_007825325.1). Classification (NCBI taxonomy): domain Eukaryota; kingdom Fungi; phylum Ascomycota; class Leotiomycetes; order Helotiales; family Lachnaceae; genus Lachnellula; species Lachnellula cervina. The sequence goes on along the minus strand of QGMG01000518.1, from coordinate 17,523 downwards.
CCTTCGTGCATGTGCATGGTATATTTCAAGGAAACCCGCCCGATAAAAAAAAGTGACGGAAGGGGTGAGGTGTGGCGCCACCACATACTCCGTACATAGCGGGGTTGAGATGCATTCATGCCTAGTGCCCATGTGAGGTAAAAAGTGTGGCCTGATCGAAACACACAACAGTGACACCTTTGAAAATGTTCGGAATATCCAAATTCGGATACCTGGTAGTGTTCGCTAACAGATTTCCAGGGTCGAGTCTAGGGCAGAGGGGCCTGTGCTGCCGCCATCGCAAGAGCGTCCAGCCCGCTTCTAGAGGGCGGATCTAACGCGTGCTCAAAACTTGCACTGAAATCGTATGGGTGACTAGCAGATGCAGGGGCGTGCAACCTCAAAGCAGGGTCCAAATTGCCGGTGCTAATAGGAGATAGCTCCGAAACGGAGCTGCTTCGGCTTGAGTAGCCTACTTTCTTGACACAGGCTGGCTTGGTGAGCACTGGAGGGCCTGGCCTGCCTGTTATCGAGGACCGAGACCGCTCTTTAAAGTGCGTCTCAAGATGTTGCTTCATGTTATCAGACCGAGTAAACTTTTTGGGGCAGCCGTCGTAAGAGCAAGGCACTGCTTTCTCAGCAGTGTGAATCTTGGAATGGCGTGATGCGTGCCCAGATGTTGTAAATGTTTTGTCGCAGTTGAACTCATTCGCAAATCGGCACATATATCTCTTTTGACCTCTATCCGTAATTGGGACATTGGCACTGCGATTTGGATAAGGCTCCTCGTCGTAGACATGTGGTTGCGCGTACGGAGATTGTCTAGGTTCTGGATATGATGATCTGGATGCCATCTGATACTGGCCCTGGGAATTATAATCGAGAGGGTGCATTCTTTGATCATACTGCGGCTGTTGGACTGAATCTTTATACACTCCTGCATTGCTCATGAATGAATCAGGTCGTCCAACAGCGGAAGCGAGAGAGTTCGGAGTAACGGGCGAACGAGGTTCCGAGGTTCTCTGGGAGTCGTAGGAATTCGCACGCATCAGGTCTGGCGTTGCAGGAGAAGCAGCACTGCTTGGCAATGAATCCCGTGAAGAGGAACGTATCAGATCCGGGGCGCCGTGCGGTGGACGACGAATGCGGCTGCTCGCCTGTATTGAATCATCGTTCAAGAGGGAGATGTGTCGGCCGGAGGAGTCTCTGGCGGGCATACTAGGTCTTTCCTGCATCGCGGTTCTGTGGAATTGTACCAGATGCGTGATCAAATATGTTGGGTGAGAAGGGAAGCGGAGGAGCTAGGTGCAGAAAGCTCTGGTCTGACGAGAATCAATGGTGAAGATTTTTGGAGATAGGAGATTTTAATGCGTCGCGAGAATCAACTCGAGCGTAGCTGGAGGAATGGCGGAAGTATACTTTATAAGATAATGTTGGTGACTGAATAAGTATATCGAGGATCCGAGGAGAGTCGGGGGAGTTGCAGCAGCGTCTTCTTCACTTTACGTTGCAAAGTTCGACTGAAAGGCAGAGTAGTAGTGATAGGAGGGGAGACGAAGTTGTGGAGTGCGGAGGGAGAGAGCGAAGAGATCGGATTGTGGGAGGTGATATGGGATTGTGCAGGGACAATGGCACCTAAAGGGTCTAGCTGGGGTGTAGTGTCGACTAGAGTGCAAGTGGGGCGGGGCTTAAGGTAGGGGTAGGGTAGGGTAGATAGGTAAGCCTACCGAGGAGGATCGTATGTGTCTTATTTCCAGACCAGGGACTACTGTAGGTACGGTATAGTAAATTACCAACGGGTACTCGAGTACTTTTGCGTACGGCGTCATTGCTAATTGCTAATTGCTAATTGCTGATATATTTATTAGATACTTACAATGTATACCTAGGTACTTAGCTGCTATAAGGTAGTACGCCCACTGCTTGCTTGCCTTAGGGTTCATACTATCCAATCATCACTTCTATTAGATAATTCCCAATTCCCAATTGAGCCATTTCAAGATCAGATTATAATTATAATAAATGCAAGTCATGTCACTCGTAAAAGAAGAAACGGGTCAGATGCTCCACTTTTACCACAAGACCCCTCGATGTTACGATTCAGGTGCTTGAAAGGCTATCCTTTCCTTTCCGAATCTGGTTCTGGTACCACAAACGACAAACGACAAACGACAAAAGAGGGGTAGGGGTCTGCCGGTAATAAATTTGACAGTAGTTAAGCCCCAGAAAAGACCCCGGGGAACGCCTTCTTCGGGATAAATAGTGACCGCATGCCGCCAAAACCGTGCCAGTTCCAGTTTGCCTTGGAGGGTCGAGCAGGGGATCTGGGCCTCTATCGATCTAGACTTTCTGCTGGCGACGGCGATCTTTGGGATGGATGGAATACGGAGGATGTATGGGATGATGGGATGATGGGATGACATTGAGGTGATGGGCGTTGAATACTGGTATACGGGTACGGGTACTTGTCTCGTACAGTACTCGTAGCTACAATCCTGTCCTGTACCTGTACGTGATATCCCTTTAGCAGCTTGCAAGAGACATCAGCATCAGCATCAGCATCACCACCACCTGATAAACTGGTCTGTCTTTTACTCGGGCAAAAAGAGGATGATGATGTATGACTAACTTCTTCATCTTACTCTTCTATATCGTTATCGCAAAGCAAGTTACTTCCAAGTACCTACAAGTACCTAGTTGTCAACATCATCCCATGTCCCCTCGCCCTCGCGCGGAGAGAAGCTCCGCATTTTTGATGTCCAGGTTTCACTAGACCATACTTAGCATGGCAACGCTTACCTACATGCAGGACCCTGAAGGCTTTACCAGATCCACTGTACCCGCTGTACCCACCTTACAGGGAAGGGATCGACGCCAGTATGCCCGGCACCATACGGAGTACCGCAGAACGTTCCTGGTTTGGAGTAGGTAGGGTTAAGGGTCCAAGCTCTGGCCAGCCCAGCCAGCCCACCAGGCCCAGCTCACCGAACTGTCCTGTCCTGTCCTCAGTGCTCTGAGATGTAGGTATATTAATCTTCTCCAGTACTCATACAGTCTGATCTTTCTGATATTTTAGACATCTCGTTTCTCCTCTCTCTGCATCTCACTCCCCCAAATCTCAAATCTCATCTCGTTTTCCAAACCTGGTGAACCTTTCTACGAGTAGTAAGCATTTTATGTTTACCTGGAATTTCTTACTGTATAAATTTACAAGCATGAAGCTGGCAAGGACTTATGATGTCACGTTTCCCTCCCAGATCGGGGTTTTTGGTGTTCCATCTCGAATTTCCATCTCGTCTTTCTTCCCGTTCCGCTTAGTCGGCACACACGGCGCTAGAAGCACGGGGCTCAAAGTTCTGCATACCCTGATCCAGATCTCAGTGGAGACTCTCTTTTTGCCACGTTGTTATTAGGCAGAGATACGAGCAAGGGGGGAGGGGTTCTCGCACTTCTCCTCGAATCAAAAAACTTTATATAAGAAAAAGATTATTACTACCAGAGAATTTACAGTAAAGAGCGTCTTATCCTTACTCCATAGATAGGAGGTTCCTCCGGCTTGCTGGCACGACATTCCCAGACCCCCATGCTACCCTGCATGCGTGCAAGAAAGCAATATAAGACCCTGAGATTACCCACGTCATATGATTCGATATTATATTACTCCAAGAAAATCTTAATCAAATCTTATCGGGGGAGATCTCATCTGATAGGGACAGCCATCTAAGATAACAGTAAGGTACTCAGATCTACTCGGATCTAATCTTCACACAGCAAATCTACATAATCGGTGTGCTTGAGGCTGAAGAAAGCTAGAGGCGACCACCGATTAGTATTTTTACAAGTACGGTTGTCTATGCGCGTCCACTATCAACAATCATAACTAATAATTCTCATGTAGGTATCTTCCGCAATACCGTTTATCCTCCTAACCGCCGAATAATCTCCATCCCAAAGAATCACAAAAAGAACAGCCTCGGGCTCAGGTATCAATTAGACTTTCTCCCCTGCTCGCTCTATATTTTAAGGTCATCTAATAATATACCTTCTCTAAACTTTACATCCAACCACGCGGAGGCAACCTCCTTCGTCCGCTTCCCCATCCGCTTCCGTTTCCGCATCCCCTACTCAATAAAATTAACTTCGGGGTCCTGCGCTCTGATGTCAGTGGGTTTATAGTGGCTGGTTGGCATCCGCATAATACACACCAACACGATAGTTCTAGACCCCCTCCTCATGATTAAATTTCAAAAAACCGGAAGCGAGGACAGAAACTCTATTTCAACTTTTTAGGATGAGGAGTTAGTTGAGCACGAGTCAGGGAACTGCATATATGCATGCATGCATTTTAATTTTAAACCTTTTGTTCGTCTCTTTGGATCCGGGTTACAGTACATACCTACATAACATATTTCAGCTCTATTATTAAGTGGAATGAATGGATTTAGGCGCTGGGTTGATAGTCATTCTCGATAGGTAGATATAGTAAATCTAACATAATCTAATCTCAGCCTCTAGTCTACTGTACTGTACCTGGGTGCATATTCCAAACAACTCGCTGCTACTGTTACTGGGTAAGTTATGGATATCATAATAATTGCACATAGTACTCCGTGTATATCCTGATTAGAGTATGTTGTATCAAGGTCGATGTTAGCAAACTGTTACTACAAGTATATACTCCACATATCTGCAATTTACCACTCAATCACTCACTCACCTAAAAAGTACACAGACACGAAACTAGCTAATAGCAGCGACAAGTTTCCTTTCTTCCTTTCTTCCTTCCTCTTTCTCATTCTCATTCTCAAACACATTCTCGAAGAATCCCTCCCTGATTCCATTCCTCCCTCATCCATCTCCTCTGCTACCTAGAATATACACAAACATGGGAACAAGTCCTCCGAGAACCTCAAATCGAAATCAACCCAACCCACTACGCAATCTGAAAGTCCAAAATGTAATGTAATATCACAGCTCAACTCAGATTAACTTAACTTAAAGTACCCCTAAAACTCATCCAATTACTAATAAATACGAAAGGTAATAATAAGTTAGATATACAGTGCGTGTTATTATCATTCTAGCGTTTCCGTTTCCGTTTCCGTTGCGCGTACTGTACGAGTATGTTATATCCTGAAAGTCGTATTATTATACATCTTACATGCATGTTTGGAATATTGACATGTTGAAGTCTGTTTCCCGTTATGTAGGTGATGGATGGTACTGTAGATATAAATCAGCGTAGCTACTGAGGAGCGCAGCATACTGTATTCGATTTCAAAGCCATTTATCTCGTACTAAGTAAAAGTAGAGGCTTCGGAGGATGGAGCCGTCACTATAGTAGTGTATGTTGGTAGATCCTTGTTACGAAGTACTTTTACACGGACCTTGACATACCAAAAATATACTTTTCGTGTAGTTAATTATCCAATACCGACTGACTGACGCCTTTCCTTTCCATCCTATCCCAAATTCTCACGCAGGGTTTAATTAACAAAAAACCCATCCTCCTTACTCCCCTCCCCCACATTCTTATCCTCCTTCCCAAACACCGTGCCCTCGAACCTAGGAACGTCAAAAGTCCCATCCGGATCCTTCCCCGTCGCCATGATATACTCGCGCACCTTGCTAACCTGGTGTTTGACCTCCCCCAGCATAGTGGTCATATCCAGCTTCACATCCTCATTATGTCTCGCCGCGCCCTTGATCGCCGCCTCCATAACATTATACCTGCTCACGTCATTGCGCAGCATCATATCAAACGGCGTCGTCGTGCTGCCTTCTTCCTTGTAACAAGCAATGCTCATGCGATCCAGATTCTCTCGTCCAAACAACAAGCCCTTGATCTCGTTGCTGTAGCCGTGGTAGTTGAAGTGAACAGGCCGGTCCGCCGTAAACATCGCGCTGAATTCCTGGTTCGACAGACTGTGCGGATGTCCGCTCTCGGCCTCGAGGATCATCAGGTCAGTGACATTCACCACCCGGACCCGCAACCCGGGGGCCCTCCGCCTCAAGATCGCCGCCGCGACCACAACCTCAAACATAAGCTCCGAGCCAATGCCCACGAGCACGACATCAGGCCGGAGTCCTGAATCTGTGGAGCAGAATTTCCAGATCGAGGCGCCCGCTCGGCAGTGTGCGTCTGCTTCGGCGACGGAGAGGAACACGGGCTGCGGCTGTTTGGAGCCGACCATTAGATTGACGTAGTTTTTAGAGCGCAGGCAGTGCGAGATGGTCGAGAGGAATGTATTTGCGTCGGGCGGGAGATACACTCGCGCGGCATCGGGCTTGAGATTCAGCACCGCGCCGATGAAGCTTGGGTTCTGGTGCGAGAAGCCGTTGTGTTCTTGGCGGGTCCAGGTGCTGGTCTCGATGTAGTTTATCGAGGAGATGTCGGTGCGCCAGGTTGTCTCGCGCGCCATTTTGTTGAATTTGCTGTACTGTACCATCATGGTGTGGATTATTCCTAGGAAGGACTCGTAGCTAGGGAAGATACCCGTCCGGCCTGTAAGTGTGTATCCTTGGAGAAAACCCTGGCAGGTATGCTCGGACAGGATCTCGATTACTCGGCCGCCGCGAGCGTTGCTGAATTCATCCCATTGGAAGTCGCGGCCTGTGTGGTTGAAGACCGCATCGAGCTTGTTACTCACCAACTCATCGGGCGAGAAAAGGCGGAGGGATTTCGGGTTGTTGACCAAGGCTTGGTCGATTAAGTCGCCGATGGCTTTCATGCAGGATTGCTCGGTACCTTTATCAACGCCGAATTGCCTCCAGTCGGGGACGTTTAGCGGTTCATGGCACTTGTAGGTTTCGGCGCGTTGGCCGAGCCTCTTGTGATCTTCTACTGGGATGATGCTTCTGATCGAGTCGATGGGCGCTCCTGCTTCTGTAAAGAGCTTTGCTGGGCCGTAGCTCAAGAGCCACTTTTGCAGGTCTGCAAGTTGTTTCTTGTCGGATTTGACTGCCATGAGGGGAACTTGATGAGCGTGGAAAGAACCTTCGACAAACTCGCCGTCTACCTTTTTTGGTCCGCTCCACCCTTTGGGAGTTCTCATGATAAGGACAGGCCACTGATTTCTGTTAGTGCTCGCTTAAAAAGGGGTAGAATTTCTTACTCTTGGCTTCATAATGGGCTTGCCAGATCGAGCTGCCTTTTGGATCCTCCGAATCTCGTCAAGAGCCCACTGCATACTAGTAGCGAGATCACGATCCTGAAATCATCAGTAACGACTTCCTTGCGGTGGAACTGCGAACTTACGATATCCTCAAGATCCTCAACAAACCTGCACTGGTAACCATAACCAGTAAACAACGTAACCATCTCCTTATCATCCATACATCCGTAGATGGTACGTTCGGAGATCTTGAAACCGTTTACATGAACGATGGGAATAACGGCGCCAGACTCAGCAGGGTCAATATACTTCGCCGCGTGCCAAGCAGTAGCTGTTGGCCCACTCTCAGCCTCACCGTCACCCACTATGCACGCCACAACCAAGTCTGGTTTATCCATCACAGCACCGAATGCAACAGAGAGGGCATAGCCCAGCTCACCACCTTCGTGTATGGCTCCTGGGGTCTCAGCATTGATATGACTGGGGAAGCCGTGGGGTGTGCTGAAACCCGTGATAAGATTGTGGAGACCCTGTCTGGTGTTTGAGTATTGGGGGTAAAATCGTCCCAAGCTGCCTTCCAGCCAGAGGGAGGCTAGAATTGCGGGGGCTCCGTGGCCGGGACCGACGACATAAATTAAGTCGAGGTCATTCTTGCGAGTTAGGTAGTTCAGGTGAGCGTAGACGAGGGTAAGACCGGGGCAAGTTCCCCAATGTCCCAGCAATCTGTAAATCGTGTCAAATTTCGCTGCAAAAACAGCTGGAAGTATGAGCTTACCTAGGCTTGATGTCGTCGTGAGTAAGGTCTCTTTCAAGAAAGGCGTTGTCACTTAAGAAGATCATAGCTAGATGAATTAGGAATTTATCTTGAATAGAGCTCTTCGAAACTTGCCAGCCGCAATATAATTGCTCGCTCTACGGAACTCTTCCAATCCCCGGAGATCTTCATCAGAGAGGCTCATCTTCTGCAACTTGACGGACAGGCTGAGCACCTCATCTGGAATATGCGAAGCAAGAGCTTGCGGGTTGGGTCTGTCGATTACTTCTCCAGGCATGTTTGCGGTTGGTCGAGGTCAACGGCCTTGAGGGTTGTTGGGAAGGAAAAGTCGATGCAGTTGAAAAAGAAGCACTGTTCTTCCTCCACAAAGTTGAGAATAGATTAGGTAGATTGAAGTGTGTACCTAGGTATAAGAGAGGGGTATGAGGCGGATAAGTAAAGCTCTCTTGTATTGCTTTCCTAGGAGCTTGCTGTGGGTGGACCTGGCAGCAAACGTCACCGTCTTCCTCAACGGATGATACGGGAGAGCTACGAGCGCTATTATTGACCAGCTCTAGAACTGTATTTGCGTAAATGCCCAACAAAGCTTGAGCATGTTCTCCACTCACATGTAAGAAGACGGGACTACCGTGGTTGATATACTTTGTAGGGGTCCAGAACCAGACAAGTGTGGGGAATATGAACAACGTCATCCGTTTTCTATACTTCCTATCAAGGCTGACTATCAGCCTTGCTGACATATCATGTTCAGTCCGGGACCCTTCAATCTCAATATGGATCTTCAGCCTTCTTTGCTTGAACAGATACGGAGCCTCCGTAAGACAGGATCAAGGTTTCCCCGGCTGACCCCTAATACGGAGTAAGTACAGTACCTCTGAAGTGGCATGGCATGTCCATGTCTTTGCGTGAAAAACTCGTGGCGTGAGATTCCGGACCAGATGAAGCTTTTTATCCCTGCAATTATCCCTGCAGATGCTGGCACTAACTGCTCTATAGGACTAGCTTATCGCTTATGATAACGGTAGCTCGTGCGTGTCACGTCACGTCATGCCGCTCACTCTAGAAATCAGGCGATGGAGGGGTAAGTAAACATCGTAGCTTGACTTCAGATTCAGGTACAATAAGCCAACTTAATACATTGATTCCCAATTCTTCTCCTCTTCTCTCCTCGTAATCAATCATAATAATTTCACCCCAAAAGATCTCCAAAATGTCCAAAATAATACTCTCCATCAACGCAGGCTCCTCCTCGGTCAAAATATCCGTCTACTCAGCCACCCAGGGCGACCCCCCCAAAGAACTCGCAGAAACGCAGATCGACGGCCTAACCTCACCTCCCGCGCAATTAAAATACCGGCGCAACGGCCAGACCATCTACAAAGACAAGAGCATCGACGACGCCAAAATCCACTCCCAAAACGACGCCTTCACGTACATGCTCGAGCAGCTCATCAGCGACCCCGACTTCGCCGCCATCGCCAAGAAGGAAGATATCAGCATTGCCTGCCACCGCGTCGTCCACGGCGGCGACTACGACTCCCCCAAGATCATCGACAAGGATTGCTACCACCGCCTCGAAGCCCTGACCGACCTGGCGCCGCTGCACAACGCCTCGGCGCTGGAGATCATCTCCTTCTGCATCCGCGACCTGCCCGCCACGCGTAACGTCGCCGTCTTCGACAGCCAGTTCCACCAGTCGCTGCCGGAGCACATTCGCACGTATCCGATCGACCTAGAGATTGCGCGCAAGAATGGTCTGCGGAAGTACGGCTTCCATGGTATCAGTTATAGTTTTGTGACGCGGAGCGTGGCCGAGTTCCTAGGGAAAGAGGTAAAGGATACCAGTTTGATTGTGTTGCATCTGGGGAGTGGCGCGAGTGCTTGCGCCGTCAAGGGGGGCAAGAGTTGGGATACAAGTATGGGGCTCACGCCGCTGGCGGGTTTGCCTGGTGCGACAAGGAGTGGGAGTGTAGATCCTAGGTATGTCTCCTCTCAAACTTATCTATAGTAGAAGTGCGAAGTGCGAAGTTCAGGACTGATGGACTGGATAGTTTGGTCTTCCACTACGCCTCAGATGTCGGGAAACTATCCCCCTCTTCCACAAAAGAACTGCACATCTCGCGCGCCGAAGAAATCCTCAACAAAGAATCCGGCTGGAAATCACTCACCGGCACCACGAACTTCGGCACCATCGCCTCATCGCCTAAGCCCGAGATGAAACTGGCCTTCGACATCATGGTTGACCGAATCTGCCACTACATAGGCAGTTACTACGTGTCTCTGCATGGCAAGGTCGATGCGCTGGTGTTTGCAGGCGGGATCGGCGAGAAGAGCGAGGTGTTGAGGAAGAGGGTTGTGGAGGACTGTGCTTGTTTGGGGTTTGCGGTTGATGGGGAGCTGAACGGGAGGAAGATTGAGGACGTAGTGCAAGATATTGGGGCGCAGGGGGCGAGTCATAGGACGTTGGTTTGTCAGACCGATGAGCAGTTTGAGATGGCGAGGTATTGTGCTGTTGATAAGGAGCTTTTCAATTGAGATGAGAGATGATATAAATTTTAATGAATGGCGATATGGTTAGAGAAAGCGGATATATATTGCTTGAAATTTATTATAGTACATTATAATACAAGACATTTAACTTCTCGCGAGCCATTTGGTTGAGGATCCTGCTATCAACAATATGCATGTGGAATTGCTCAGCAGCTAGAATTAGACGATTTAGTCCTAATTCATGAAACAACCCTGGAATATCCAGGATTCGGGAGAATGTCCCATGCGACCTGAGAACTTCGAATTAAGATTGATAGTAAAATGAAGAGCCAGAAATGACGCCATAAATTGAGACGACAAGGGCAGAAACATGAATAGCACACAAACCCCGAGTAATTGTCACTTGTACTAGTGGATTGGTAAACAGCCACAATTTCAAGGACTCGAAGAACTCTCAGCGTGCAAATTCCATGGCACCCCCTCTACGGACTAAAGAGGCTACCGAATTCCAAAGAAATCATTCATATGTAAATCACAAAACGTATTTACCATATAGCTAGCTCCTCCATAGTATACTCCATGCTCCACCGTAACCATACTCCCTATATCAAAACATTCCCTATCGTCCCACGCCGCCAGATGCTTACAGCTGGTAGCATTCATGGCAAACTATAGCCCGCATTCACGGCATCTGCAAGCTGAGAACTAGGAATACTTCATGTCAGTAATGCTTAACCAAGAGTGATGGAATATCTGGAGGTCGTGATTTCCTCCTCGCTCGTCAGGACTCCCCGAGGCAATAAACTCATTTGTCTGAACGAACAAAAATGAATATTCCGAGATAGTACTTACGTGTTTGGACGGTTCTGCGCATATCGCTCATAACTCTCAATATAAAGATCATCTAGACTCGTCGTATTCTTGACGTGCTCGTCATTTTCAACAGCATCCATCCAACGTCCCCACCTACTTCCAGGAGTTGGGTCAGGCCAGCCTCGGTAATGCTTCATGACCCTGGAAAGCCGAATCATCCATGGGGCAAATTGTATGTCAACAAAAGACAGATGTGGACCAAGGAAGTAAGGGCCGTGCTGATCACAGACTTCGACGATTTCCTGGATCTTGTCTTGCAGCTTCTTGGTGTGCTCGGCTTGCTTTGGGAATTCTTGGGCTTGGAGTAGTTGGTAGAAAGCTGGAACAATTTGTCGATTGATCTTTCTGAATTAGCATGGCATATAAAGAAATGCGGGGAACACTTACATGGTCAGACCAAAGTCGGCAAGTTGCCCGAAGCTGTGGATTACCTTGTGGGAGAAGTGGTTGGCCTGCACCGAGGTCTTCCAACTATTACTTATCAGTGGATACTCAAAGTTGGCATGCTGGAGGACATACATATTCCATCAAGACCGTGCTCTCTCCACATCCCCAATCACCATGGCGAATTCCGGGAACTAAACCTCGAGGATTGACATCCAACAGGGCTTGGGGCTTTTTGTATGGGTCAACTTCAATGTATTGGTACTGCAGTCCTTTCGCCTCCAATGCGACCCAGACGCGCTGAACGAAAGGACTAGAGTAGGAATTGTCAGTTTGTGTTGATGGCTAAGTCTGACGTCACAATATGAACGTCCAAACGAAGCTCTGACTTACCAAAAACAGCTACCAAACAGTTTCAGTTCATGGTCCTTCGAATGCTTCCTCACCGTGGCCAGGGCGTTGCCACTTGCTTTCTTATGATAAGTTTTCTGTTGAGCCTGATTGTCAGCCATGTTTGAGAAGGTAGGTGGAATGCTATTCCTCAATGCCAACGCAGGTTGCCTTTGTAGACGGTCCGGGCCTTGGACCCCTCAGTCTTCCCAACTTTACAGACCCCAGTCTCGCATGACCCAGTCTCGCATGAGAAATGACATCAGAAGTATAGTATTTCCGTGACTTACTTGCGTTTTCTTATCTTCTTTATCCTGCTTTAAGACATGTCTTTGCACACTATTCTTTTTGACACGGTCACTCTCACTCAAGGCATGCTTATGTGGGCCTGGAACCCCATCGCCTTTGCCATTACCACCATTACCATTAACACGCTGTATTGTGTAATACCGCTGACCTGTAGCGCCGGGATGATTTGTAGGGACAATTGGATTGACCATCGCCATTCCAAACTGCTGCTGTTGCTGCATTGACTGTGCTCCTGGCTGTCCGGGAGCAAAGAAGTTGTTTCCCTGAGAAGGGTCAGGCTGTTGGACAGGTCCCCCATCTGGCTCGAAACCCGAACGTAGCATTGCACCTGGGAAGTATTCCGTAATCTTAATTTTGACATCGCAGAGATCGCGCTCTCGCGCTGTACGCTTACGCTTCTTCTTATTGGGGTCATCTGATTTTGGCGTTCCTGGAGGTCGACCTTTCAACCGGCAGTCCCAGTAATGAGAAACGAAAGGCTTCCGCTTGTATTTCTGAGTCGAACGATGTGAATAGACATTATCAACGTGAGGGAAGTAGGTTTCGAATCTATTTTCACCAACAGTATTAGAACATGGTAAAGTTTTAGAGTAGAATGACATACTCTTCTTCACTCAAAGTAATCATCTCATCTACATTAAACAGCTTCTGGCGCCACTCCGCAAGATTAGGAGGGTCAACAACGATCTTGGTACTCAGATGGCCATTGCTCTTCTGATCCGCACCATCTGGAGAAGCAAAGAGATCCTCCTCTTGTTGTAGCCGGCCAATTGAGTTGTGCTGGATGGGGTTTGTAGTCAAGATGCCAAACTGGCCGCCATTGTTGAGCTGCTGCTGCGGGGTATGAGGGCTCCCGTTGTTCTGAATATGCATAGGCCGGTGACCAACATGATTGCTGCGTTCGAAGGGATTCGGGGTCTGGAAGGCATGGCCGTTTGGGTCTTGCAGACGAAGGTCCTGGTGGAACACAGGGTCGTTATCGTCGAGGCCGGTCAAGTCAAGGCCGGGTTGGGAGCCCATGCCATGATGCGCGAGGTGTGGCTGGCTATGGCCATGGCTATGGCTATGACCGTGACTGTGGCCATGCTGTATCGCCTGAGCAGCTTGGGGTTGTAGTGTTCTGTATGCAGAGGGCAGCTGCTGGTGAAGGACGGATTCGGGCTCCATCTTGAGATCTGGGCGCCGCGGAACATTCGCTGTGGAAACCCCGTCTGTGATGCCGCTTTTATGATGAAGTTGTCGCGTCGAAGAAGAACTGTCGCTTCTATCCCAATGTAGTCTAGTCAGATTAGCCTCCGTGGTGCAGGCAGGGCAGGAAGCTGTAAGGCTAGGCTAGCTGGGCTGAGCATGTGATGCTCTCTCCTTTTCCTACCTAATCCGAGCTAATGTTCAACCTGGAGTAGGAGTCGAGAAAGTTGATAGTTAAAGTCGCCGGATAATCAAGTACGCTGTGCCTATGCAGTATTCTTATCTCAAGCAACTAGCTGTTTTCTGAAGCCTCGAAAGATACGTCACAAATTCACATTCACATTCACATCACGCCTTCTTCAACCTGTCTCTTTAGTATGCTAAACCAATGGGATATATACGATTGGTAATCACTACTTCTCATAATCAAACAACCTCACACCTATTACATTAAGCCTCTCCACGTGAAGCCCCACGTGAAGCGCCATGTGAAGCACCACGCGAAGCAATCGAAGCCCGTCCATGCGACGACCCAGGTAAGCGATCACGCTTCCTCAAAGTCTGGTCCGCAGCACCTGCATACACCAGCATAGGGATCGTCATGCCATAAGGCTGTGTCTTGCCCTCTGGATCATGCTGGTCCATCTCAACTCTGATACAGACGTCAAGACTGCCATCATTATCTCTGCCATGTCTCTCACTATTCGCCGCTCTGTGCGTAGTTCCAGCATCCACCTCGCCCTTGTGAAGCCACGAATGGCCATCTTTAGCTTTTGGTATCGTCTCAACAGATGGGTTGGCGGTTTCAGCGCCCTCGTTTGCGTGTCCGTTTGTGGTATGGCCATTTGGTATATGAGTGCCGTGGTGATTCTCGGTGAGCATGGCCCAATTTCGACTTGGCATTGTCACTTTGTTCGAGCTCGAAGTCTTGGTTACGATGCCGGGGTCCCTATCAAAGAATTTCATCAAGGTCTCATCTGTGTTGAGATCCAAGTGGTGTAGCTTGTTTCTCCTAGCGAGCAGGTTGGCAACAGCTTGTGGGGGAGGTTTATTAACTATAGCGGAAGAGATGATGTTAACCATATAGCGATGATCCTGGTCGATTGGGACATTGAGCTGTGGATTCGAGTAGAAGCGACCAACAGCAGCCAAATGTACATCGCCACCAAGGATGGTCACTCGCACAGAAAATTCAGAAGCCAGCTCTTGCAGTTTTTGCACTAGCATTAGTCGCTCTTTCTTGTGCGTATGTGCGGTGTAATGATCATCAAGATCGTCTAGAAGATCAACGCTGCCGTCGAAATGATTAAAGAAGCCCCCACCTAACCATATCAGCATTTGGAACAACATAGCATGGAAAGAACGAACCAAATCCAAATCTCTTATTCAAGAACTTAATTGGTGCAATTACTGGACTGGAGAAGATGTTTTCCAGCCACGTTAAACGCTATATATGTTAGTAAAAGAAAAGTTCAAATCAAGCTATGTACTTACAGGATAAGCAATTGGAATCCCCAGAAGCACAACTAGATGCTGGATGGGAGAGGACGAAGCTTTTGCCGTAGAAAGTTCGCCCCGAAGTCTCCTGGCAATAATCTCATATGTTTCGGGGTAGTTAACTTGGTGCCGAGTTCGCTGAGACTGTTAGTGACAGCACTTATCACCACACGGGACGATTTACCTCTGTTCGAGCATCGAGACCGAAAAATGCAACTCGTGCGCCGAGCCTAGCGTAAATACTGCGCGAATGCTCTGTCACGTACGGCTAGAAAATGTTAGAAACTTTGATCGACATGCCAGGGGAAAATAATTACGCCAGGTCTATCACCAATGATATAGCTGGAATCGATAGCTTCGTTCAGCACAAATGTATCCTCGAGTTGTGGGTCGGGGCGGGCCCCATCTTCCGTACTCGTTTGGGGAGCATCTTCAGAAGGTTCAGAACCGTGAGTTGGTATATCGCTTGATAACCTACCTGTAGTGAAAGTCGAAACCGGTGGTGCAAGGTGATGCTGAAATAGAAGATAGTATTTGTTTGCCACGCCTCCAATGCCTTTGAAAACTGCGCATCTCATAAAATCGTCGGTATATGAGCCAAATCCATCAATAATCTAAATCCACTACGTTAGCTACAGCATTTATGGACACAGAAAAATACGAACATCGTGGTCGTCCCATATATTGAGTTGAGCTATTTGCCCATTGGCGCTAGCGAATGGTTCTGTACCGTACCTGGCTCAAAGTCAGCCAATTTCTGCGAGAACGATGCTAGGTTTATGGTATAAACTCACCAGCGAATATAGTTGTTCACATAATAGTCATCACAGTCCTTTCTCAAGGATTCTGGGAACGGAAAGTCTCTTCTTTTCTTAGGATTAGCAATGTCTGTCCAAGATCTCAGAGGACCATTAACACGTATTCCATCATCTAGGATTGTGTCAGCATCACATTTCCGTGAAACCCATAAACATGAAATGGTTTGATTTGGCGCCACTGGAGCCCTACACAGAAGTCATTTCTCTGGAGATACTTACTATAGATCTGGTCTCCACCTCCTAGCCTACAATTTCGTCAGCCAAGGAGAACTGATAGCCATAAATCCAAATAACTTACATGACATGGAAAGGAGTTTTCTCGTGGACTCGAATCACGTCGTTCCACAGGCAAGGACCGCTCCATGCAGCCTCATCCGTGCCAACACTAAACCCATTACAAGAATGAAACATGATTCTCATCGATTCCGTAATTGCTGGTACGTAGAAGTGTTGTTTGGCTCCTCTTTTTGCCTGTGTAAATTCTGCTCCAGAGATGGTATATTCGCATTGGATCTCGGCCTCCTGCATAGGAACCTCGAGGTTAAACCGCCAAAATGTATTGACAGGATCGGAGTACAGCCTAGTACCTGGAACCTTGACTTCCCAGGAGCCTTTCCCAACTTCTATGGCAGCAGTATTTCCATTGGTGCCATTGCTTGTGGGCTGAGAAGACATCGGGTCTTGGAAACTGCCATAATCAATTCCATTGACAACCCCGTAATTCTCCTTCTCAGCTCCGTTTGTACTGGCCCCCAAAGGCTGTCCTGCGGTCGAAGAAGCCTCGGCAGGGTGCACACTGCCAACAGTTTTCAATGTCAACACGGGGGTTATTAGACTTTCACCAGATCCACCCCCTCTTGTTACAATCAAAACACTTCCAAACCAAGTTTCGTTCTCCATGCGCCTATAATTGAGAAGCGGTCCGCACTTAACTTCCAAAGCATTCCCACTACCAGTGGTATTGTCTCCACCCAGGGCTCCATTATGTTGCGTAGCCATACCCTGGCCCGTTGAAGGTCCATTGTGTTCATTCCCTGCTACCATAATGGGTTGGTGTTTTCCAGTTCTGGAGCCCGCAGATCCAGGGGGTTCAATTCTCGTCGAGTTCAAGAAGTTTGCGAGATCTTTACTCCCATGCCGCGCATCAGCTTCCCGCGGATCCACTGCCGCCTTTCCAGCATGGCGATGAAAAGCCTCGGATTCTTGATGGCGCCATCGAGTGTCCGAGGCATGATCGTCTGGGTGGTCGCGCCCGTGGAGAATGTTATCCCGATAGTGTGAGGCCATTGTTCACAGAACTTGGAGTAGCCAAGTTCGTTTCGAGGATTGATTGTTTGTGCAAAATCTCGGGGTTTATTGAGAGGCAATTGACAGTTGCACCGCTTGCTAGGCGTGTCGGTTGAGATGGGCGACTCTGAGGCGCAAAAGAATATGTTAGCTACACGTATTTTTGCGAAACTTCATCCAAAAGGAACGAGGAAACTACCAACAATCAAAAGTCGCCAGCTTGGCAGTGGTATATGGCACAGTAACAGAGCTCAGTGCGGATCATTAGTGAGAAAGTGATGAAATCGTGATCGGCTTCATATTACTAGCAGGAGCAAAACGAGACGATGATTTGTAGTCTTGTTGTCAGCCAAGGCTGACCACGCGCAAACTGAACAAGAGCTGCGGCGTGGAATTGGACGATGCTTGTCAAATGGGG
>QGMG01000517.1:0-25737 GCA_007825325.1 Lachnellula cervina | reverse complement strand
ACCATAGTGAAACCCAATGCTATTATGGCCTCACTTCTAGCACTTCCTCCCTACTAATTATATACTACTACCCCCCCCCCCCACGCGCCTATAATATGCTAGCCAAGCTATGCCTAGCTACTCTAGGGGCATGGCAGGGGTCTAACTACCTTAATGGCAAGGATTGGAATGGCTTAGCTTATTTTGTTATGTTATATGAATGGCGAGGCAGGGGAAGGCTATGGCGAGGCATAGGAAGACTTGGGCTAATTAAATCGCTGGTTGGCTTATTCATTATCGGCATTTCACAAAAGAGTTTACTCTATCTAACAAGATTTCCCTCGACACTACACACTTAGCCCGATTCTTACAATCCATCGCCGTATTCCTAGAACGATTAAGCAGGATACTTGCCATTTACTAATGGTGCCTTGTCATGTTATTTTCTTTGTTATCTTCTCGCTTGTTACTTAGATATTTACGATGGATGGAGCATGCAAATATCTTATTAAGAGAGTCAATTGCTTCAATGGGTTAGCTAGAAATCCATATTAAAAAACTGCAACGGCATATGGTTTGAGTGAGTCATGCTATCCGAGGCAGGCAGACGCAGACGCAGACGCAGACGCACAAACAGAAAACTCTGCTCGTCCGAGTTGGAACTTAGGAATTGCTCATGGGATGTTGACTAGAGACTTGAGACACACACCAACATCCTTGACCGCTTTCCAGCGCACAAATAACCCTACCAATTATCTACTACTATATAACCTACTACCCTCCTATTAACATGCTAGCCAAGCCATGCCAAGCCACTTTAGGGGCATGGCATGGGTCTAATTGCCTTAATGACAAGGCTTAGGAAGGCTTAGCTTATATCCTCATGGCACAGGAATGGCGAGGCAAGGGAAGGCTATGGCGAGGCATAGGAGAGCTTGGGCTATTTAATATGTTGCGCTCCCGCTTGCAGCTTTTCTTCCGATATGTACATACACGAGTCAAGACCGAACCCGTTTTGGAGCTTCTTCGCCTCTTCCAAAGTCGACTAGAATGAATTCAGAGCTAAAATTGCCAGCTAGAAAGCAGGATAGTTAAGTTGAGGTATTGAATATCTTGCATTGCTTGCAGATGAGTTCAAGGATTGGCAAATCATTTTTTGACACGTGATGGAATAACAAGTTATGAACCGCAGGCACTGCATTGCTTTAACGTAGTGAAATTTCCTGCAGACATGTTGCGCAACGGTGGCTTTGAAGGTAGCGCGGTAGATTAGAGAAACCCCATACCTTAAATAGCTTCTCTCTCAAAGTAACAGCAATTCTCTCTCGCGCCTCACTTCGGGATAAGGTCGGGCGTACTTCCTATTCACACATCAAATGCGACTTGCAACAAAAACCGCATTGGGTTTGGTGTGAGCCTTCCATGGATATCGACTTTAACGAGGTGAGGCTTAGTGAATCGCAAAGCACCCAGCCCTTGCTGTTTAATGTTTGATGGAATATTCCTTTCCCTCACGTTCAATTCTACTTGAGTTTGCGAGTGCTTCCCTGGTGTTCTTCAGTTTTGCCTCAGTAGGCACGTACAAGTCAAGGTCATTGTCATGTTCTAATATCGAGCGATTCGAACCTCACAAGGACGAAACCAGCGTAAAAGTCGCCCTGTTCCAAGATGCGTGATTCGATTCAATCGAAGTGCGCTACCAATCCTTGAGGATGGAACTCATGTAACAGAAACACTAGTACAACAAGCTGAAAACCCTCTTTTACTTTGAATCGCAACTTCATTTTTGGAGAATTTTCCGCACTGGCAAGATTTGCGTTTGTGAATTTGAGCGTAGGATTCCCGTTACTGCTTTCACAAATGGAAAATATATGACACCAGGAAAGCTGCACTGGCGAGTACTGTTATTTGATAGGTCGAAGTTTACCAGGGGGCATCTTGAGCTCGTATCAAAGACCTAGCGGGAGGTGACCTGGCATTCTCTAATTGAAGGCGGATCGAATGAGATTTTTCCGAGCGTGGGACTCGGAGCACGATTGCCAGTTCCCCCATTTTCAAACGCATATCTTTCTGTAGACGATCTCTACTGCGAGGCCGTCGGAGGAACGCGGGAAGTACCCATGATACTATTACGAGACATGACTCGTAAAGCAGGCACGGAAAGATCGAAGTCTTTCATAGGGCTTAGAATCATATAGTAGTCTACGAACATCCCAAAGTATCTCTGTTGTATAGGGCTGGAGTTGACATCGCTTAGTACAACAAATACTGAATAGTAATAGAGTCTTTGCAGGTTTGCTAGATGACGAGCTTTTGCGTCATATCATTAAGTGTTTTGGTACAAATTGGCTTACATGCAAATTCGAAGTAAAAAGTAATGCTGAAGTAGTCATATGCTGCATATTGCAAAAGAAAACAACAATAGTTGGAAGTAACAGCTGAAAAGAAGCTGCTTGCAGTGCAGATAGCAATAGTAGGCTAGCTAGTGCATTTATCACCAGTCTAATGGATTGGGGATTCGGGGAAAGGCTAGCTCTCTATTTTAGTCGAGTTAAAATCGCAGGCTTCTGCAGGCTTCTACTGCTGACTTCTAAGGGTATCCTGGAACGATTCTTGCGCTTGACATTTCTGTACAGTAAGATTCCTACATTTTCACTAGAATTTGCTAAGCTAGGCCTTGAACCTCTGAAATCTTGCATGCCTATTCCTTATTCAAGTGTTGAAGTGACACTCGTCATGGAAAGAAAGCACGCACTAAAGCGTGGACCCTACCCGTGTTAAAAAAGATGACATAGCGTGTAGATTTTCGGCGATAAGATATAAAAGCATCTGACGAGCATGCATGTTCCCCAGTATTACTTTTGTACTGTTTACAATTAGCAATGATGTATGCTATATTTGTTTGCTTTAGAAAGCTATATATTGGATTTCATTCTTCGTACCCGCATATGTTGGAAGATCCTGTAGATTTTCTCTTGGTTGGAAAAGGAATTTTCTTTGTGGGTGCCCACTGAACAAATAATCTGTGGCCCCCTGAGCTTTCCTCGCCCTCAAGCCCCAGATTGAGGTTGGAGGTGGGAGAAGCTAGCAGGGGGGGGGCACCGATTACTGTACTGTATGTCCAGTCCTCGCGATTCTATGTTTATAATTACCCAAGAATTTGAAGGGGGGGGGAGGGGGGTTTCCCGACTGGTAGATTACACTATCGCGCGAGGCTTGGCAGCCTTGTTAGAATAATATACTTCGAAGTAAAGTTTTGTGAAGCTTTCCACAGCCTTGTTGATGAAGTCGGTAGTTGAATGAACTGCCGATTTTAACTTTCCTTTCCGTATGCGGAATCTGCACGAGGAGATCTTTACCGAGAACTGCTTTACAGTTCGCAGCATGGACATGGACCCATGGTTTACTTTACTTCACCTTCATATCATGCCATGGCTTTTCGAAACGGAGAAGTCTCCTGATACTTGAAATTTGCGATGGTAATTCGTATTTAACCAACTTTTGTGCAAAACGTGCGTCCTCCCGTGCCGGGCGCCAGGGGGTACAGTTAAACGTCTGTATGAGTGGCTGAAACTAAACTACCGCCGCAGCGGGGCGGATATTCGGATTTACTCGGAGATCTTGGAGGCCCGACACCGATTTTTCGGTGGAAGAATTCACAGTTCAGGGTGTTACGGCAGCGAGTTCGTGCCGTTCTATCCTTTGGGAGCCCTGCTCAAGCCTCCTACTCCTGGACAGCTGATGCCTACAATTGGAACTGTGTGACGATGATCAGGGTTACGAAGACTCGAAGTGTCAATATGAGGCATTTGATAAGATTATACAGACGGGAGATTCCGGGCTGCAATGATGACTGAGAGCAATGTTTCCTTCGTCCTAAAGAGATGTTTGCTGAAGAGAGTGTCACCTTGGAGCTTGGAGTAAGAAATACTCTAGGTGCTTCCTGCTCAACTCATTATTTATCTCACGAAGTGTACAAGTGTGTACTCCGTAGTGTTCAGGCGAGGAAACCAAGCCAATGGTACGGTATTTGTATACGCATTGACCCTGGATGAGTACGGCAGACGAGTGTCAAAGATGCATCCGAATTTATTTGCATTTGTGCTATTTATTACCCCTGCTATGCAAATACAGGCCGAGGCAAAGATTACGATACGCCCAGATCAATCAATCTCTATTTCGATACTTGTATTCCGTACTCCGTACTCAGGCAAGGACCATGCCATGTCAGCACTGCCGCTTAGGGTTGCCTCCACTGAGTACAGTGCTCCGTCTCCGTCTCGCCCTAAAAAGCTTGGGGCACAGCTTATCGTCCCGAATAGGCGATCTACAATACAGTACCGGTAGCTCCCGATGTAGTAGCCTTCTAGAAAGATCGTATAAGCGCGGGCGTGGGGGGCATCACTTTCCGGGATAATGTCTCGCGAGTCGCGAGTCGTTCAAGAAACCGAAACAGTTCCGAGCAAGCCTTCCCATCAGCCTTCACAGAATACACGAGTAATGAGTTTTCAATACTCCCGTATGACTTTTAAAAGTTTTCTCAGCGAGAATTTTGAATTCTCTATGATAGGCCAACACTATAAGTCAAAGTCTGCGAGATGCATCGCCGACCCACCGTTATGTATCTGGTGGTATCAGAACATGCGGGAGCTTACGGGGATGAACATAAGAATAGCCCAGAGTAGTTGAAACTAAACTACAAAATAAAGTTTAAAGTTGAGATAGGGATTGAAAGACATATTACATCATTGTACAGATATGTCTTGATGCAGTGTCTACGGAGTATTCTCTAGGATTGAAAGCACAACCCGAATAGCCGGTCAACTTTCAGCCCAGATAGCCGCCCCGTTTGTTTTAAAGGCCCAAGATGTCGGTGCTTAGTGCTTGCATAGAAATCCTTGTTCTATCTTTCAGCCTCGTCCTACGGAGTAGGAGGCCGAGCTAATGTTTTGAACTCTATTTACTAAATTTACCATTAAATAGCCTGATAGGGCGTCAAGCCTTTCGCTTTATCTTTTGTTAAGTATAATATGGGTATGTGCTGTAATATATATACGAAAAGCATAACTGTTATATAGTAGCAAATTTGTTCCGCTAACTGCTTGCTAATATAAGTTTAGAAAGAAGTAATGATAGTGACTAAAAGTTAGCAATCCACAGGAGAAAATTCAGTTAATCATACGGTTATAATAAGTTTATAACACTTCGAGCAATTAAATGCCTCGGCAGAATATAGAGACTTAACTTTTCTTGTTGTTTCAATATTCTAAAGAAGGCATAAATGACTGTATCTAAAGAGGTTTTCAATTAATAGACATCTTGTTTCATCCTTCAGGGTCCTGGTTTTGAATGGAAAAGTGAAAACTATATGGCAAAACCCGTACTATCTATACAACGCAAGAATTGTAGGATTAGACTTCATGTGAGTCCAAGGAAAAAGCATGATCCATTTACAGTACAACTTCGAAATCCGTGGTGACTACGTGGTTACACCTTGCACTGAATCCACGCGACCCTCATACGATGTAGCCTATATAGGTTCACTAAAGATAACTGCGTCATCTGCTACTGTACGCATGAACGGCACTAGTTTTTATTATTACTGTACTCTGTTGCGCCAAATGTATAGGGCCAATTGACGTTCTATTAATTGCTACTACCTGCAGACCCTTGCTTTTTTTCTTCTCTTTTCATCTACGGAGTACACGTCGTGCCTTTTCCATCCTAGTTCCATGCACTATCCGGGTAGTCTACTCCGGAGTAAACTTTTTCACATTTATGCACTTTACGACAGTTCTAGTGTTCTCGGCCTCCGTACAGTAAGGTCGGAGTAAGATTCAGTGCGGGTCCGAAGCTAACCCAGGCCCAGCTCAGAGTCTATCACAAGCTATAGCTCCGTTCCATAGCATAGCATAGCCTTTCCTTTCCAGATACAAGATCACGTCACGTCCCCTCCACTGTCATGACTCTTCTTGATACAGATAAATATAAAGCTCCCTTTCGTATATTTTTTGGTCAAAACAGTATATCGGTACAAACATTGCACCGGCACATCACTGACCTACATTTCCCCAACCCGCTTCTACTCACATTAAACCCACCCCTCAGAACAACAACATATCTGGTTGCTTTTATTCATTCGCATTAACTTTTCGGGGATTATTCATTGTCAAACCTTACAGTAAGGGTCAAAAATACTTAAAACGGGGGCCGATTACTTCCGTTACCACAAAGGCACTCGGACTTAACTAATATCCCGGTTACCCTTGCCGTGACCGGCATAACATATAATCAGCGCACATCCAGTTCACGTCAAGCAGTTTAATATAATATCTTTGACTCCCCTCGTGCGTTTTGTGCCCCCCACTATACTCCAGATTTTTGGTATACAAACGACATGTCTGGTTTACCTACACCTCCCGTGGAGGACCACAAACCCCAACCCATGAGAAGACAATCCTCCAAAGCGTCCAAGCAATCAAGTCGATCTTCAACAAAAAGAAGTACTGCAGTTCATGAACACAGTCCTATTTCCATGGACGGTCGACACAAGCGAGTTTGGAAAGCATGTGAACGATGTAGGATGAAGAAGACCAAGGTATATTATGTTACACACTTCTGTTTAAACATTGCTAATCAAATAAGTGTGACGGGGAATCGCCTTGCAAACGTTGTAAAGATGATGGCCTGGTATGCACAGCTGGGAGCAGGAAGAAGACCGAGTTCAAGCAATTACCTCGAGGGTATGTCTTGCCCGTCTCCCAACTGGTGTATGCTCGAACTAGTACTAATGACTTTTTAACAGGTACGCGGAAGTACTAGAGAACACTCAGTATGCTCTCATTGCAACGGTCCAGAAGCTATACACCATGGTCCGCAATAACGAGTCGTGGGAACTGGGAGAGCCAGAATTGAATGACAGAGGGCAGCCAGTAATTCACGACATAGCTTCCAGGCTTGGCTGCATTCGCCCTTCTCCTGATCTTCCCTATGCATTCCCTGAAGGTGCAGAAGATTTTGCCGAACTGCAAGCTCAACTGCAAGCAGCTCGCTCGGAGATGGCGTTGGAGGATACAGGGAGTCGAATGCATTCGGAGGATTCTTCATATTCGCCAGCACTGGAGCGGACAGATCGAGCGAGCAGTAGTGAGAGTGACCATTCAAATATTTCCAAGGACTACAGCCAGATGATGTTATCCCAACAAAGGCAAGCCGCAGAGCGAAATATTGGAGCAAGAGTGTCTACACCTGTTTCAAAGCCAAGCCCTCTCAATATTGCCCAAAAGCCTACATTTGAGCCGGAAGCTTCATACCGGTCACGCACATCCATTGACACCTCACGCTCGATGCCGTCTCCTATTTATACAGATTTTCAAACTGAATCACCAATGTTTCGGACCACTTCACCATTTTCACCTTGGTCAGCAGGGGACGATTTTCTCGGTCCAGCACACGCATTGGATCTCACTGCGAACTACATGAAGCAACAAACGCTTCATATGCACGCTTCGTCACCTTTAAACAACTCGATTGCTCTCGGGCTAGATGCGGATGTGCTTAAATCGATGCAACTGAGTGACGGATTGAACTTTGCGGACGGAACGATCAGGCCCAACATGTTGGATTGTCATACTGGGTTCGAGCTCTCTGACCAAATGGATGCTATATACGGAGGTGACTATGAGAATCAAATGGGCATGGCGTAGTCGAATACGACCATAATGCTTTCTCAATAAATCATGCAACGAACGGCTTGAACGAAATTCTCCTTATTCAGGAGAACATCATGGAGTTTGGAGGCGGAGTTGAATTTTGGGACATGTTTATGACTTTTTTTTGGCATACACGATTCCCATTCGCGTTGTAAATAATGTCCTCATGTATAGCGACATATCAAGGATTGGGAATCTGGATCATGGCGTTTGGTGGCTGGCGAACTGCCAGGGATGGCAAGGAATGAATAAGGGTAGATCTCTCACTACATTGTCCTACCACTACGCTATTATTTACATTGCTTGATATACTGTGACTTTGGAAATTGTTGTCGATATACAAGATCCACTTTCTATCAGCTGTTCAACTCTTTTCCAAACGCCAAAACTTTAATCCCACTCAGCACTAAGCGGCCCTGCCAGGCTGCTAGTCGGCTTTTATTCTCACCCCGACTTTGAAGATTCTACTAAACGGCACAGTAATCAAATAAAGTCTAGAACAGTCCCACTAAAATATGCTCAATAATCCGCAGCAAATTTCCTCTTCGGGGGTTGGTCATTGATTACAACGCCTAAAAAGATGATTACACACCAGCTATCCACTTTCGGTTAAAGCTGCGAGGCTGCTTCTTTTCTTTGTCACGCTTGGTGTCTCACTCTTCTCTTAGTACCTTAACTTCCAAAGGACCAAATTTTGATTTCCAACACGTAGAATTCCAAATGCAGCCGCACATGTCAACTAAGATTCGGTTGCAAGCTAAGCGCTGCGAGTTTGCTTACGCCCTGCATCATCCTTTACAGTTTACAGTTGGCGTTTTACACTCAGCCTGTACGAAGTACGGAGTACAAACAAACCCCGCCATCTAATCTCGATACCGCACCTACCCATGTCTGACAGCTCTAGCCTCCAGCCTCTGGATACATCAATCGGGGTTCCGTGTTGGTCTCTTCTTACGACAGACACCTTTCTATGCAGCCAGCCCTCGTAGATTCTACTCCTCTTAAGACAACACATCAGACGAAATCGTATACATTTAATTTTCAGCTGAAAGCCGTTCGCATTCGCATTCACCAACATGCCCCTTTCGCTAAGCGATAGGCAGGGACGACTCCTCCCGACGACCACGACTCTCTGAAATCCAGCCACCACGCCCGAGGGATTATAGCGCATCCTCCCATGCAGAGTCAGCCACGGACGGGACTGTTTTGACGCAAACCCCGCGACCACGGAGTTAAGCTAGCAACATCTTAATCAGACAGGCAGCATAAGCTTCCGTTCCGTGCGTAACGAGCGGTACTTACTGGCCTGGCTTACTCATTCGCGACGGACCTCGCTCGCACAAGGAGCCTATTCGGCGCGAGAACGGCGCCTTGACGACCGAAAACTTATGCATGCATTACGATAGCACTGCTGTGCTGTGGTACTCTACTCCGTAGAATACGGCGACCAGGTGTTACCCACCGTATACCCAATCACTGTCTCTTTTAGGGAATTGTCCTGTTGGCGTATTTGCGATAAACGATAAACGATAGCTGTCGAATTTAGCTTTCTGCCACATAGTTGGGCGTGGGCGTTATCCGCGTGGTCATGCATGTGCAGAACGAGTCGTACTGTGAATCAGGTGAAAGCCAACCTTAACGGACTTGTAGTAGTGAGTCTGTTTGATTATTGGGGGAGGAAAAGGCGAAAACCCACGTTTGAGTTTTTAAGCGCTGACCAGTGACGTCCCCAGCGGCGCTCGGCGCTGATGCCGTAAGACGAGCGTGGCTTTAAGCTTAAAGTTACGCAGGTATTGACACCGTTCTCTGATTGGACGCCTCTTTAATGCCATCCATCTATGCTGAGATAGATTCCTCCGCGTGGTTATTCTGCGTTATTATGCACTGGCCGGTTTTTTATGTGTTGTACTCGTATGTGAGAAGTTTTCATACGAATATTGGAAGACATGTTTAACAGATTCTATATTAGCGTTCTATTTAATATGATTGATTCTTCGGTTCAATGATCCGATTTACGGAGGAAGTGTCCGCGTTATATAATTCCCGTAATAAAATGGACCTACAAGCTTTGAGCCACCCGCATCCTAAGGTCTAGCTCTGAATCTCTTATACCTCCGTAGAGTACATTTACTAGCCAAAGGTTAATTCACTTATAACCACTCACGCAAAACATTATCCTCTGAACCGTGTGTGGGGAAGATGAGAGTATAGCAGACGCCATGTTTGGATCGGCGAAATGGCAAAGCTGTAGTACTACAGCTGACGAATCTTGTGGCTTAAAGTCCTGAAACCAGAAGGTCTCGACTTGTTCTATTATCTACCGACAGTCCTAATATTCATGCCCGGCTCATGTGCCTTTCTTAACTATCGGTAGATGGGGAATGGAAAGAAGATAGCAGACGTTGCCAGGCCTAAGGATCTCCCCGCATCATGCTAGTAAGGAGCTATTTATTCTACAGAAATAGGATCAGTAGTGTAATCATATCCTAGAATACTTCAAAGCTTATTCTTTAAGCTTTGCGGGTCCGGATAGCAGATGCTGCTAACGGACGATGACTCTACAAAACCTTCTAAGAAAGCTATTTTGCTTGCTTACACTTTATAGTATAAACTGACTCAGCATGATTATAGTGAGGTCGAAAAATATTGATTTGGAATTCATGGATCGTGGCATCTGACTGGTAAGACATTATGGTGAGATAGCCTCATTCGGGATCGTCAATCTGACGAGATGGATCCGTGGCTCTCTTCCACCCCGCTCTAATTGATTACATCCCCACTTAGCTAGCATATTTAACTATCTCGAGTCCTACGGGGATCGATATAGGACTGTTGTCTGTATTATTTACTATGGTTTTGAGTATTTGTCGTTGGTCCTTTTACCTAAACAGGAATCATAGTGATATGCAAAATCCAATTTTATGTTTATTCCTAACTCTGTAATTCCCCATTCTCATTTATGCTCTGATGCTTAGGGAAAGAACTTCTACTCTCCTAAATATAGTAATTACTACCTATTATAAGGTGCATTGCATGTGAATGTAATTGATATATACATAGAAACCGGAACCGAGCAACGCCCAGCCTTTCAGCTTCTTCACACCTCGCAATAAATAAGGAACTACTGATAAACAAGCAAATGCCATTCGAGTTTATAATAGATTATTACTTCTCTATTAATATCAACGTTGAGAACTTTCCCCACTAGGTAACTTATAGGCAGAAGTCAGTGAAGCAATCTAATCTCATTAATTATCCTAAGCATAAGAAAGTTGGTTAGCCCGTCTTTGCACTTAATCACTTTATAGCAGATCTTATATTAAAGAAACTTTATCCTTTTCCTTTTCTCTATTCTGTCTGTCCCTAAGTGTCACGGGTTTTAAGAATAAATTTGAAGTGTTATCTCGTATAAGTAACAACTCTCTTCGCGTAGAAAGGGGGCGAATGTACTGCTACCTCCATATCGAAATCCTTAGCTATATGCACCTTATATACCAAGTATAGCAATTATATTAAAGGCAGGACTATAAGCCTATAATAAGCAAATATGTTGCTTAGTCCCTATTGAAAGCTTCTCCAGCCCCTTCGACGCTTGGGTAGCAAAGCTGCAATTAAGCTCTTCATTCTGCATAGTATATATTACAGACTCCAAGGAATTATTCGATGCAGATTCCGAAACTATGTAATTTCAAATCCTCCCTATAGATGAAGGTCTGCGGCATACATCTTGAATCGCCTTGTATATGGCATGCAACTTGGATCGCTGCGAAGTAGATACTCCTAATGCCCCGAGACATATCGGCCTGCATTAGAGTTACTAAGGCAAGAGTCTACTATTCTTCCCTAGAACCTAGGCAATAGAACTCTTGAAAATATGAGTACGAGTAGCATCTTCCTCGCCTTCGTTCTAGTACAATCTATATTTGAATGATCCAAGTAGTTGATGATCCTTCGAAACAACCCCATATGGTATCCACTGTTTGTGATTTAGTTCCTCCAAACTCACGGATCTTAATTTTGGTCCTTTAGATGTTGGAGGTGATATCCACGGCGCCAAACCCGTCAATAAGCTAGCGGTTTTGTTCCAAGCTTGATGTTTGATATCGCCGACAATGAGCTTTTCAAGAGAATCGATATTTTTGGGTTGATAAAGCTGTACTAATTGATAAAGTTCGAAGCGGAAGAGACTGTCTTCTGGTGGATTCTCACTCACCAAAAGAAGCGGCGGCGGCGGCGGCTCCTCCGTAGAAAACGTGTCTATTGGACGGGGAGCCGTTGGACACTCTGTCAAGTTTTGCGAGCTAGGTAAATCTAGATAGCCTATAAAGTAGACGTCTCTGTCAAGACCAAACCTCAGATACAGCTCGAGAATCAGAGGGAAGTCCCGTAAAGCGTTTCGGGAGCGATCTCTGGTTGATGGAAATGGCTGAAGGTGGTAAATAGCCATAAGTCGAAGAAATATTGCCCAAACCGGTACTTTCACAGTTTTTTCCATTAAATTAATATCTGACGGCTTTTTGTTTGAGAGGCTTTCGATTTTGACTAATTTAGTTGGGGAAGAGCCGCTATTGAGTAGGAACTCAACAAGATCGGGGCTAGTCGAGGTTGACGCCGTAAGAAGAATGTTAACCTCTTCGTTGTCAATCTTTCGTAGATCATCCTGCTGACTGAAAAGATCGACTGCGTTTGTGATCCGATAGCTTGACGCCATATGAAGATGTGAAGTGTTGGTTGTGATGGGAGCAGCCACACTTTCAGACGAATCGGGCAGTATAAATTTATGCTCAGCCCACAGCTTAAAACAAGAAGCAAACTGGTCTGTTTTCATCTGAGAGAAGAGAAGGTGTCCAAAGCTATCCATTACTCTTCCTAATTCATTAAAATATGTCGGCGGCAGAGGCTGGTCGCACGCCTCAAAGTACTCGAAGATTGCATTATATATGGGGTGTATCCGCTCGAAAAACCCCCTGCCGTAATTGTCCATACTTCTCGAAAACTTAGCTTCTGCAAGTCTTAAACGGCAGTATGTCTCAAACTGGACCATTTTGGATTGTGGGACCGAGAAGTTGTTGTAATCCCATTCATGTTCAAGATAGTCTTTAACACTTCTGTGCAAGAATTCCACGCAGTTATCGAAATACTGTGACGGTTGGGGTTGGTAAAAGGTACGTCTCGGAGCTCTTCTAATCTCCAACAACCCTTTAGTCAGAATGTCAAGTTGATGTCGCACGATTGATATTCTTCTGATTACGTCCTCTTCGGGGTAACCTTCGAAAGGTTGGTTGAGGGGAAATTCAGGATCTTCGAGTTCGTTGAGCCAAGAGTATGCGAGAGCGTTCAATGGTCTTGGAAAAGGATTATGAATTGCAATAAGGAGCAATTTATTGGAGCGCGTTCGAACGGCTGGCTCAACACCTTCGAGCATCTTTCGGAGTAGGCCATTCAGGTCCTTGGGTGTAGTTTCAAGTCTTTCCTGTAAATCTTTCAGAGAGTCCAAATGCGCTATGCCACTGACCAGCGACCGCACAACCAAGCGCGTCCACAAGAAGACGCCATCTGCCATCTCGACTATGCGATGCGCGAATGGCAAATATTTCTCTTTTTCGACGTCGAGCTCCTTATTCCTGATGATTGACAAGATATTCAGACGAGCAAAACGGTACATATCACCTTGGGTAAATTCATGAAGATACATTGGCCCCCTATCGTTTTTGAAAGTATCCAGGAATTCTGTATGCGGCCGAGCAAAGCACAAGACCTTGAAATTCTCGCACTCGGCTATCTCTTTGAGGCTTTTGGCGAGGGCGAGATGGTCAAGACTGTCGCCTGCATATTCGTCAAGGCCGTCAATAAAGAAACAGAATCGGTAGTTGTTTGGAAGTGATCTCGCCCTGGTCAAATTTTGGAAGGCCAACTTGAGCTCTGAAATGCGGAACGGGGTGTTACTGTCCATTAGACCAAGGGTGCCTGCGCTGTGGTGATGACGATCGCTCAGATTTGGGAATATATACTGGAGTAGATCTGGGCATTCTATGAGAGTTTTGTAGAGGATCGAACGGTAAAAGCCCTCGAGAGAAATTTGCATTGTGTCGCCCGAATTCCAGAAGAAAGTCGAAATGAAGACCAATTTTTTCACCCCTGCCCAAGTTTCAAGTTCTTCTCTTACTCGATGATGCCGAGCAAGAAATTTCGAAAGCGTAGATTTCCCAGAGCCGGCTTTGCCACAAATAAAGAAAACGCCGTGGTCGTTTCTAAGAAAGGACATAAATGACTCTGATGTCTGGCGGCGCCGTTCGACTTCTTCTTCGTCGAAACTAGCAAGCGACATTTCGTAGCTACCTGAGGTGCTCTCGATATCGTCTTCGCCAGAGCTATACCTATGGCCGGCACGAGCACTACCCATGCTAATTTGGTCGTCCACTTTATTCTGAATACTCAAATCATTTGTACCGTTGATAATCCCATCCCCTGAATGCTCTGTCATAACCATGGAATCTTGTTTAACGTCCAGAGATGCATAATTACTCCCATCTTCCGTTCCTATGCTACTTAGGCTTCCACTAGAGTTGAACCGGTCTATTCGACGAAGAGCTTCCGAATTCAGTCGTATATGATCTTCTTCATCTCCAAGTCCCAGCATCCAGCGAAAAGATCCAGCTTGTGGATCCTCCACGGAGTCCTCTCGCTGGTGCATGGACTCAAAATACAGCTTTTTCAGAAGAATATTTTGTCGCGGTATGGTATTTGCCATTACAACCAGCTTAGATAGGGAGTTACGGATCTCGGTCAAGTGTTCAGTATTTTCGGTACTGGGCTGTAGCTTTGACTCTGCTGGGGTATTTTTCGTGTCTTGCAGCTGCGCGATCCGTCGCGCAAGATCTTCGTGCACTTCAGTCATACGGTTTGCGTTCGCGCTAGATAGATTTATACATTCTTCATGGATTTGATCAAGTTGGGCCTTGACTGTTGACTGTTGATTGCTATGCAAGATATCAGCACAAGTAATCAAAAGAGCGGGACTTGAATAATCGTCAGACGAAAGAGAAAATTACAACTCACAATAACATAACATTCAGACGAAGAACGATCTCTGCGCGATACTCTGCAAGTCGCTTCTCAACCGAGGCGACGGCCTTTTCTTTCCTCATGCCCGCCCAAGTTACCTTCATAGCCTGCCATTTCGAATCCTTCTCTTTGACCCGAAGCTTCTCGAGGATCTTCGTAAGGTCGCGGGAAAGGTCGAGGCAGTTCCTAGCCAG
Organism: Lachnellula cervina; assembly: GCA_007825325.1. Classification (NCBI taxonomy): domain Eukaryota; kingdom Fungi; phylum Ascomycota; class Leotiomycetes; order Helotiales; family Lachnaceae; genus Lachnellula; species Lachnellula cervina. The sequence continues at coordinate 10,787 of QGMG01000517.1, read as the reverse complement.
CTTCGACAGCTGCTTGCCGTGTTTACCAACGACTTTGTGATCGGAATGCAAGCCCTCTGTCACTTCTTGGAGGTCGTTGAGGATTGTGCTGAGGTGCGCATTTTCAGTGGTCGCGCCTGAGGCTGAGTTGTAGACTTCGTAGGCGCCCCGCACTAGGGTTGAGGAGAAATCAATGAAAGTTATGATCGAAGCTGCAAACCCAACGGCCGATACTGGATCCATTTGTGTCTTTGCGGCTGATACAGACTGTGAGATGGTTGTTTCATTGATTCGGATGCTTGAGAACTGGCGATGAAGACGAATTGAGGTGGGGTTTGCCCCAGCCTTGCTCCCTCCCAAGCTTATTTGGTGTTACTGACAGGATCATCAGTTCATTGGTTTGAGTTGCTGCAAGACGCATGTGACCAAAATGTGGCCGATCTTCACAATTCAAGAATATTGACATCGACATAATCTCAAGCGAACTTGAGGTCATTTGCCTTCGCATTGGTTAACCTCATCGGTTAACTATAAAGGAGGTGGTGACATTGGTCATTATATGGGACGCCTCATTTGCAAGAAAGCTGGAGAGAAATAGGATGCGAGGAGAATTCGTTGCTGGCGAAGAGAAATAGTAGATAACATTAGAGCAAGGAGGAGAACAAGAACATGTATTAAGCAGGAAGAAGGGGTGAGGTTACAGAGGACCAGGCCTGACCAGATTAGGCTAATGCGGTACGCTAAATTCAAGCGACGATTTAGTGGGTTAAACTTAAGATCAGCCCCTGGATATCGCTTAAAATACACCAAGGAGACATGACATGAAGCTTCGAGCTTCTGTACGGTATCATTAACCCCGCATTCTTGTGTGAGGTGCAACCACCTTTTAATATATGTACGTTCGTTGAATCTAGAACACCAGTCAGCAAGGGGGCTGTAATTTAGAAGAACGAAGGATGGTGGGGTTGTAGGTCCGCAATATTCTTGGATGCCAAATTTACTTAGCTTCCAAGAGGGTTTCTTTCAATTGTATTCACACCGTCGTTTATACCAATTGCCTTCCTCGTTTCCAGTAGCTTGCTTTTTAACTTTAAGACATCAGACATCCATCCTACCTATTACGTGGCGCACCACATGACAGCCTAACAAAGTGTGAATACTACTAGTACAGTAAACTCTTAATTAAGTAAGCCATATCGGTAGTTTGTGGCTACATCCATTTCTATATCATACTCTTCGTCCGCGTCGCCATCAAACCTTGGACTCAGAACATCTACCTACTTGTCAAGATGTCTCTCCCGAAACCCTTCAAGCAGGAGATCGACTACTTGCCAAACGGCAAGCCAGTCTGCTTCGATCACCATCTAAGGTACTGCGACGCCTGCTGTTTCGATTTTACCGGTGACGGTTCAGCCGACGAAGAATCCGATGAAGACGAATCCCACGAAATCGATCATGATGGTCGTGCATTCGTGTTGACCGGGAGCCTGGCGAGATTCACCCCGCAATGGGACCAGCAGATTCTCGGCCCAGAAAACGTAGTGAGAATGGAGAAGGACTACGATAACCCCCCAAAACCACTGCCACTTTCAAGCATCTCGACCTACCACTGTCCAACTTGCCAGCTCACGTGGCTGATTGGAAAGAGAGGCATATTAGCAGCCAAACTTCACCCATCCCACCACACCTACTCTCGCGATTGGGCTAATACAAATCGATCTCTTCTTGTCTTTACCGACGGTGCTTGCTCTTGTAACGGCACTCCAAATGCGCAGGGTGGTCTAGGTGTTTACTTCGGCCCCGGCTCCCGGTTCAACTTTGCAGAACGCCTTTCGGAATCTGGGGTCCATACAAACCAAAAAGCCGAATTAGCTGCCGTGGCTCGTGCCTTGCAGACAGTTCGATTACAGGTTCTACAGGAGCGTCATGTTATGGTCGCAAACGCGGAGGGTGGTCACGACCCTCTTGCCGTGTCTGATTTCCTGCGGCTAAGACTTATAGTTGTTAGTGACTCAAGTATGTACTCTCCAACTCTCATCATCTCCAAGCTATCTGATACTGATTTCTTAACACCCAGGTTACATCGTTGAAGGCATGTGCTCCCACTTCCCAGACTGGACAGAGAATAAGGAAGGTGTTCTTGTCAACAAGGCTGGAAAAGCTGTGGAGAATTCTAAGGGGTTCTTGCGACTGAAGAGTGAAGTGCAGTCGCTAAGTATGGTCGGAGTTCAGGTTGTTTATTATCTTGTATCCAGGGCGGAGAACAAGGAGGCAGACACACTTGCAAAGGGAAGCATTGTAAGCCGAGGAGAAACGGTCTTTGCAGAAATGGGGTTTTACGAGACAGAATCCTTGTACTGACGAATGAAATGATACTTAGGCTTTTCTTCAGGATTAAGGTGAGCTTTTATTGCTTCGAGACCTCAGCTGGCCTCACCTTGTTGGCCTTCGCCGCAGCTGTTGATATGTCAAGAGAGGCGAAAAACATATTGAAAGCAGAAACAGACGTTTATGAATAGTAGAATATCAATGAAGCGGAAGTTGAAGCAAATAATTTCATGTGTGAAATAATCAGATGATCCTAATTCTAGAAGCATGATACGAAAGACTATAGGGTGGTACAAAAGCCACGACTGCTGAACGCCCAACCTGTTCTACGGAGTAATCCTGCTGACTTCTTCCAGCACAGAGGATTAGCTCGCAATGATAGACGAGAGGCTTGAGGAGCAAAAGAGCGGTGACGCGCTTTATTTAGCAAGCAAAGAAGAAAAAAATCCAAATCTATAGGTAGAACTACAATTAAAACAGAACTTTACACCTGATGTTTCTTTTATAATGCATAGGTAAATAAGTCAGTTCGTATTTTGAGGTTAATGAAAAGTGTAAATGCAACAGAGACAGAATTTGGTATGATGACGAAGTGACACTTATTATAGAAATAATCACGTGAGTAAAACAAGCTTTTTAGCGCGAAACCAGAGCGGGCGAGGGCGGCACTCAGCATCTTCATGGACGGATAACGATACGATACGCACGATTACAATAATATATCTTCATTTGAAACTGCTGGTCTCTCTGCTGCTTCTCTGGCTCTGCTTTTGGTCTTGGAAAATGACCGGATAGCCTAACCAGTCACACCCGACTCAAAAGCAAAAATCAAAGCTGACCAAGCTGGATTGGATGTGTTGTCGACCATTCTTACGCCACAGCCACATTGAAGAACCCACCACCACCACATCCACCCACCACCACCCCCTGCTGATCACTCGACATTCGTCCCGCTTCGACCCACGCCGCAATATCCCAACTCAGCTTCGCAACGACCTAACCTCTCAACCTTTCGACCTTTCCCTATCGAACAATCATCGCCTACCCACCGTCGTTCACCTCTCGTAATTCCAGAGTGCTTCTATATCTCGACAGCGGATGCGAGTCCTTCTTCCTCTTCGCAGCTGCAGAGCTGGTTAGGTGCCTTGCCTTGTGCGGCAATCTCAAGTCTAAACATCTACATCATGCGACCTCCACGAGTCATCATAGGCGCCGCCTTCATCGCGACTGCGGTATTCCTTACATTCCTCTCTCTCCGGTCCTCTCATCCATCGCAGACGATCGTCAACTCCTCTCCAACGGCGCCAAAAGCCGGCATACGGACTCTATTTTCTTTCCGAGCACCCTTTTCTCTCTTCCCTCCTAATGCAATTATAACCTTGACACATGAGAATTCGACAGCATTCCTAGCGCGGCCTGCAAGCTTTGGACCCTCGCTGCCCACGGCTGGCCTCAAAGGGCAGGTTTGGATAGGCAGCGGGTTTGGAGACGATAGCATAAGGCAGGGTCCGGTTGCAGCTGGTGCAGAAGGAGAGCTAGGATGCAGCGACGTTCCGGGTTGGGTGGAAAGCTTTAAAAAATCTGATTCTGCGGCGCCCGATGGTGGAAAGCTAGCAGCCGGCGAGTCTGTGACAGTCACCACCAAATCGAAAGCCCAAAAGCGGGGAAAGGAAGAGCATAGAGATAGCCGGACTGCAGATTCGGAAGGCTCTGCTCACGTTGATAAGAGCCAGAAGAAACCTCCAGTGAACGATGGAACAGACGACTACCTTCACCACCCCCTCCAAGGCTCGACTGTAACTAAAACGACCGATAAACAGCATATTGACTCAAACGGACACCATGCAGACATACAATCGATACAAGAAGGGGCAGAGATCACAGGGAAGGTCGTACTGTTAAGCCGTGGTGGCTGTGGATTCTTGGAAAAGGTGAAGTGGGCACAGCGACGAGGAGCCATTGCCCTTATCGTAGGGGATGATCGAAAAGGAGGGGCTTTAATACAGATGTATGCAAGAGGTGATACCTCGAACGTTACGATTCCCTCGATCTTCACATCCCGGACGACGGCACATCTTCTATCTTCCCTGATTGGACCTGGGAGCTTCCTCGAGGATTCGATAGACGAGAATGGAAAACCGACGTTGAAGGTTCAACACACAGATCAAGTTAAGAAACCTAGGAAGAAGATCGAATCAGGCCCTACTTTTACTGCAACGACTGGCACGACCAAGCCAACAGGAGTGACAGCTCGAGGATCCTCCAGGAACACAAATTTGAAGCCGGCAGCCAAAACGGAGGAGAAAGCGGCTGTCAAGGCTCCAGCGAGTAGAGGATGGTTCATGTCTTTGTTTTTTGGGAATCGCAAAAGCAGTTCGGAATCAGAGAGCAGTCGCCCCCCAAGCAGTGGCCAGTTGGATTGGGTCCTTGTTGATGACTGGAAGGATGACGATTCTGCGGGGTCAAAGAAAATCTCAACCAAACCAAAGAAGGCCGATGTAGAAAAGAAGCCAAGTCAGAAGGCGAAACCTGGCACTAAGCCATCTTCTGGGGATGATTTTGTCATTGGAGTGCAAGACTGGCGAGATCCTGACTTGGTCGGATCCTCGAGTTCCAAAGACGCGGAGAATGGAATGAAAGCCCCTCCCGCCAAGGCCGGTGGGAAATCAGATGCAACCAAACCTAAGAATGAAACACCCCAGCCAACCAAAGATAGTGGCAAAAAACAGGTCGGAGGAGCTCTTCAGGCGATTCCTGGACCTCTTAGAGGAGGAAGCATCACCCCTGGGAGTGGTGAATACGGCACCAAGAAGTCTTCTTCCGAGGAGAAGCCCAATGAGAAAATGGCACCTGAAGCACCTGGAAGCAAGCCTAAGGGTCTTTTGACAACCATATTTGGCGACGACGAGGAAGATATTGAATTATCAATACCGGGATCACACAGTTCGACAAACGGCGTAGATGATATGTCTGATGGTGACGAGGATGGAGACGATGGTATCGAGGGATTATGGGTTACCTTAACCCCGACGAGCGGGGCCAGTCCATTTCTTGACACATTGCTAGTCTTGGTTGTCAGTCCTCTGGTGACGTTGACTGTTGTCTACGCTCTTCTCCTTGTGAGATCCAGGATACGTCGCCGGCGTTGGCGAGCACCAAAATCTGTGGTCGAGAGGTTGCCAGTAAGGACATATCAGACTATTGCCACGCCTGCTCCACAAACTCCTAGACAGCCCTCACCAACGAGTTCGTCGGTAACTACCCCGCTCCTTCAACCTTCGCCTCCAACAAGACCACGCCCCCGATCAAGAACTACAACAGGAATACCAGAGCCAGGAGACTTAATTCGAGTTAATTCAAGCCCATTGCAGGTGCCCATAGTCGGGCCACGAACCCCGGAACACGAAAAGCCCCACGGTAGTGAGTCGAGTGAATGGAGGAAGTTCATGGGAAAGCAAGTGGAATGTGTAGTGTGTCTTGAGGAGTATGTTGATGGGGTCAGTCGCGTAATGAGTCTACCTTGTGGTCATGAGTTCCACGTGGATTGCATGTAAGTTTGATCGTTTAATATTCGATGAGACTTATCTAACCCAAATGCTAGAACACCATGGTTGACTACTCGACGACGAACATGTCCAATATGCAAAGGCGATGTCGTTCGATCTCTTGCCCGAGGCTCACCATCAAACCCTAGATATGAGCCATACCACGACGATAGTGACGACGACGCCATCCAAGTCCAAGCCGCAGAAACAGCCAACACTTCCTCATCATCCGCTTTGCCAATCGCCGCCACTTTATCAGACAATGAGGACCTGGAGCAAGGCATCGTCTCCCCTACACCAACACGGCCGCGGAGAACAGATCGAACCGCTAGCTGGCGAAGCATATTATCTACCAACTTCGGCTCCACATCACGAAGTCCTCGGCCTCCACAAGAAGACCGAGACCGTTAATGTCCTTTGTTTATAGCTTCTTGTGACTGGGCATATTGTCCCGCCTTTTGTATGGTGTATAGGGTATGGGGGGAATTTACCGGATTGGAACGGGATATTTGGGCGGAGCACAGCGAAGGCGCACACTCGTTATGAGATATTTCTCTAAACCTATTTTTTTTACAGGTGCCTGCCGTTTTGCATGCGGGATTGGAAGCCCGTTTTTCTTTGTCCGTCTCCCGCGGGATGTTCAGCGGGGTGTATGTATACTGGAAAGACCATGACTGTTTCATAGAGAAGCAAATGCATGATGGTAATTCCAGATCTGACTTTCCATTTTTCCTATGAAGACTTAAGTGCACAACCAGCTTCCTCGATTGAAAGGTTTAGAAAATGTGTACCCATTAGCAGCAAAGCCACAGCAAATTCAGTCCAAGGGGGTATCTACCAACCATACACCTAACTCCAAAGATTCCATTCCGTTCCATCCATTCCCATACAATCCATATACCGTAACAGAATTAGTAAATCACCTCTCTCAACCTCTCCCCAACACCCCCCATTTCCCCAACTAACACCCTCTCAACCTCCCTATCCCTCCCCTGCTCCCCCATAACAACAGCCTTCACCACACTGCCCCCCTCATCAACAGTAAATCGCCCAATCCTCCCATCCACCCACTCAATCCTAACCTGTCTCGCCTCCGCATCCGCAGCACTGATATCAGAAATAACCTTCTCCCGCCCCTTACCCTTCCTATTCTCTTTCTCATCAAGCCTGAACTCTCTCCTCAGACCCTTGATAACAGAGATACGGTTATGATACCCCACAACCTCTCTTCTCAACGCCCTCACAAACTTCCGTATATCCTGCGTCTTCGTACCAGGCGCTTTCTTCCCTCCATTAGTAGATATACCCGTAGCGCCCTTCCCCGTCGGCAAATAGTTCTCCGCAAGGACAGCGAGCGGGATACAAGGCGGAACCGTATGTCTATGCACCCTCAACAAATTCCCTTCCGAACCGGCAAAAGGCTTGTTCAGCAGAACGTAATAAGGCCTCATAAACTTCCCGTTGCTGGACACGTCGATGCGGATCCCCAACACGTTGCCTTTATCCACGGCATAGGGATCCGGATCGCGGACTCGGAATGTGGTGATGGTTCCGCATGCTCGGTACAGGTTTTCCTGTTTGTGCTGGAGATGGGTTTTGGTGGTGGTGAGGAGGGGGTCTGTGTCGTTTGGGAGGGTGGAAGTCGAGGTGGAGGGGGGTTGGGATTTGGGTTTTTGGGAGGAGCGCAGGCGCGCGAGGGTTGCGCGGGTGGAGCGGGATGTGAGAATTGTTGATGTTTGGATGGAGCGTTGGGTTTTGAGGGCGGATACTAAGGGGCGTTAGTTATATATGATGGGGTTGGGGATTAAGGGGGTGTGTTTACTTTGAGATTGGAGGGTTGATATTTCGGCGTCGAGTTGGAGGCTAACGTCATCTATCGGGATGGAATCATAGGTAGAGTCCATTGTAAGTAATAAGTTACTTGGTTGGAGATGTTGGATAAGATGCACAAATGGTTGGTTGCGAATAGAATCAATTGTTGGATTGTACGAGTAAAGTGAAGTTGCGAGATCAACATCGCAGACGCGACGCTTATCTTTTGGGATCTTTTGCAGGTAGTCACGTGTTACGGCGGGGAGAGGCTTGAGCTTGAGGCTCCGCTCAAAGCAGATAAGGGTAAGGGGGAGCAAGTTGTCTCAGCCAGCATTCGAGAGCGAAATGCAGTTGTTAGCATATTCATCGTGTCTTTGTCTTTCTCTTTCTCTATGGCTTCATCCTTTCCACAATCGTCTTTTGTGAATTAAACCCTTTGTCTTCAATCCTGCAATTACCGTGTTCTATTACTATTCATTCCCCTCTAAAATAAAAATAAAGGACACGTTCCACCAACGCCAGTCGAGTAGTGGCACAAATTCCTACAGTAGTCCTTCCTTCGTGTGGCCGCTCCAACTTTAGAGGCCAGCGAGTCCTCTAAAGCTCGACCTCCAACACATAATCACATGGATGCCTACCCCTCTGGACGATACACTGCCCTCACTGACATCTCTCCACTCTCCTTTACATCAACATAACCTTCCATCCCACCACAACGCCCAGTTCCCGCACGCCCAAGAACTAGACACCCTTTCACCTTCCGGACAACGTCACCAGAGAAAGACAGATATCAAAGAGCTCCCCGAAGACTCCAAACACCTCCTCGCACCCGAATACTTCTCAGAAAGCTCAGAAGACGCAGACGATAATTCTATGCCGCCCAAATCGCGCCGCCCGAAAGCCCTGTTAGAGCCAAACGGCTCTACCTCTAGCGGAGGGGAAAACGGCCACACAAACGGCAGCATGAATAATAATGTCGAGTACCGGCGCAAAAACGCCCCTCTGGATTCGAATGCCGTTACTACGAACCTCATGACGCGCGAGTCGTTTTCGTTGGATGAGCCTGTGCCGCGAACACCGATTATAAACAACCATGGCTTTTTCCAGCTGCCTATGCAGGATAGGAGGAATTTTGGATTGCTAGTCCTATTATACTTCTTGCAAGGTGTGCCGATGGGGTTGGCGACTGGGTCAGTGCCATTCTTGTTGAAAAGAAGACATCTTTCATATAGTGCGCTGGGTGTATTCAGTTTGGCTTCATACCCGTACTCCTTGAAACTGTTATGGAGTCCCATTGTAGACGCGATATGGACGCCGCGACTTGGGAGGAGAAAGAGTTGGATCATGCCTATTCAGATGCTCTCCGGAGTCGGAATGTTATGGCTTGGTTCAAGAGTGAAGGGCATGATGGTTACAGCTAGCGCAGAGGACGGGTCTGGAATCTGGGGCTTTACAGGCTGGTGGTTCTTCCTTGTCTTCATGTGCGCGACGCAAGATATTGCAGTGGATGGATGGGCATTGACTCTCTTGACTCCCGGCAACATATCCTACGCTTCAACTGCGCAAACCGTTGGCCTAACAGCCGGACAATTCATGTCATACACCGTCTTCCTCGCCTTCAACGCCCCGGATTTCGCCAACAAATGGTTCCGCAAGATACCACTCGACGAAGGCGTCATGACGCTTGGGGGCTATCTCACATTCTGGGGCTGGGCATACATAGTCGTCACTCTAGGGCTTGCAGTTCTGAAGAAAGAAGAGAAAACTAAGAATGAGGACGGCATTTGGGATGTGTACAAAGTGATGTGGGGCGTGTTGAAACTCAAGAACATCCAGACCATAATCATGATCCACCTAATCGCTAAAATCGGCTTCCAAGCCAACGACGCTGTTACGAATCTGAAACTCATCGATAAGGGATTCAGCCAGGAAGATCTCGCCTTGACAGTGCTCATAGATTTTCCTTTTGAAATTGGATTGGGGTATTATGCTGGGAAATGGTCAACTACTTATACGCCTATGCGGCTGTGGTGCTGGGGTTTTGTAGGACGTCTGGTAGCTGCGGTCATTGCGCAGATCACCGTGATTATCTTCCCAGCAAACGGCGTTGATACATGGTACCTGCTCGTCGTTATCGCGGAGCATATCTTCTCTACATTTACAAATACGGTTATGTTTGTTGCCATCTCTGCTTTCCATGCTAGGATTGCGGATCCGGTTATTGGGGGCACTTATATGACATTACTTGCTACGTATGTTCCTCCCCCTATTAATTCTTTAATAGTTTTGTTTCAGCTTCGCTGACAATGTGCTTTATACAGCGTATCCAACCTAGGCGGTACATTCCCCCGGTTCTTCGTCTTAAAACTCGTCGATCTCTTCACAGTCGCCACCTGCCTCCCTCCTAGCCTAGACTACAAACTCGCGGCCGGTCTGCGCGGCCCCGTCGTCACCTCCCCATTCAGCTGCTCCCTGTCGGCCGAAAAAGACCGGTGTACAGAAGGCGGTGGAATCTGCGATGTGAGCAGAGACGGATACTATGTTATGAATATTGTGTGTGTGCTTATTGGCGTCGTGACGTTTTGGGGCTTCATCAAACCAGCGGCGCTGAAGTTGCAGGCGTTGCCGTTGAGGGCGTGGCGCATTGCTGAGGGGAGTACGTAAGTGGGGGGGATAGGATATGCCGTAAATTTGGTAGATTACATGAGTGGGGTTGTACTGTATCTAGATAGAATGTATAAGTATGATCTGCTCGTCTTCTGTAGTAGAAGAAACCTCAATTATCTGTTTGTATATTCCTTGCTTCATCCTTACTGCATAAACACTAAAGTTTCTTCGTGTACTATAATCTCTCTCTTCTATATATACATACCCTTACAGAGAAAAAGCAAACAACACTGACACTCAATCCTCCCCCCCCCCGCCACACCACTATCCAAGCATTGCTAAACAAAGCGTCATTTTCTCAACCACACTATTTGCCAGTAACTGCAATACTATTTCATACCATAACCCGACCCTCTTTCCCCTTAAGCTCTAGAATATCTTAATAGCGTGATTAGGGTTACTAGCACTATATCAATTCGCTCCTTCCTTAACCGTCCACACTATTTTCCCTCGCTC